>PVJN01014665.1:0-45986 GCA_004026805.1 Lasiurus borealis | reverse complement strand
AGTTCCATGTGGTGTGGGTTTTGATCTATGTCAGCACAGCATGTGTGGGAGAACTTTTGAGGCAGAATGTTTGAGATAGTCTTGCCTGATTGCTCTGTCCCCATACTCATGCTCTTGGTACTATCCTATTGAACAGCGTATTGTTCCCTTTTATGTCATGGCTCACCTTTGTTGAAAAGTCAGCCGAACATAAATGAAGCCTCATATTTTCCAGGCTATAGCTTGTACAGCGCATGTTTCCTCTCATATGCTAATTCTTGTTGGCCTATGCTCCCTGCTTATTTCTTTTAATTATGATTCCAAAATACCCAAAATGTAAAAAAAGAAAAATGTTAATAACAATATCTACTGTTTATTACGCGCTTACTGTGACTACTGTGCTAAGCGCTTTACATATATCTCTTCTGAATTAATATTAACATCATTCTTGGACTGTGTCAGTATTGATTATACTGTTTCATTGTCACGAAAATGAGTACTGGGTGTATCAGCTGTCTTTAGCCTTAAATGGTAAAACATTGTAAAATACTAGAACATTTAAAGAGGTATTCTTGAGCATAGAGGAAGTAAGACAATTAAAGGAGGCCAGTATAATTCAGGGGACTGCTTGTTAGATTCCTAACAGAGATGTATCCAGATCTAGAAAGCTTGAACCATAATTCAGCATCCAAAATTTATTAAAGGCAGCTTGTAACACCATGGCAGGTCTGTGATCAAATGCCACCAGTACCATTTAGGCATAAAACCCTGATTGACTCAGAATACTCCATAGGATTGAGAGGAAAGTGTGGGAGTTTGGGTTCTGTTTAAATTCAGGGGAAAGGACATATCTTTTATTTCTTTTGGTTGCATAGACCATGGTTTATCATACTTGTGCTCATAACAAGTTCCATTCTACCCTCTAATTCTTTGTGTTCTCCCTCATATTCCACACTTTGGGTTGGTGTTCATGTGTTTTGTTTGGCTGAATTTATTATACAGTCAGAGGATGGATTTGGTACCAAGGATGTCACTACACCAGGTCATTCCACGCCGGTGCCTGATGGGAAAAATGCCATGTCTATTTTCAGTTCTGCTACTAAAACAGGTGTGTACAATGATTATTTGCCTCACTTGGATTGTTGCTAAAATAAAATGTGAGGGAGATGCTTCTCAATTTCAAATTATATCCTTATAGTAATAACAATAATTTGATCTCATCTTTAATATATTTTTCATAGTTTGTTTTTCAGTTCCTTTAAAAACTGATAAACATATTAGGAAATAATTGTCTCTAAATTTAACTGAACACATAGGGAAAAATTCACAGGCAGGTGTTGCTCATTGAGATCCATGTCCTCTCCTCATTTCTTTTTCCTTAATGAAGATGCTCATTCTGTTTATTTTGTCTCCTTTCCCATAGATGTCCGGCAAGATAATGCTGCTGGCAGAGCTGGCTCCAGTAGCCTTACGCAGGTGACAGATTTGGCACCTTCCCTGCATGACTTAGACAACATCTTTGATAATTCTGATGACGACGAACTTGGGGTGAGTCTGACATAGCTAAACAAACAAAAATTTCCCTAAATGGAAGTATTTATGTGTGTGTCCCAGTATTTCTTTATAATCGGTCTGCTGAACTTGGGGGTTGTTAATTCAGGTTCTTAAATGTTCTTAAAAAATACTGTGTACTTTGAAAGGATCAAAAAGTTATTAGTCTATAACATTCCTTGGGTTTTGCTGGTTGATGGCTTTTTTTCATTAATGTTATTCCTAGTGTAAATACTAAAATATTTTACATTTGTTTTCTAAAATCATTTTAGATATCATAAGACTAATAAAAAAGTATTATGTAGTTCCTTTAGCTCTATAATTTTGATACATAAAAATAGTCTATACTTTTTAAGATGATGACATCATAGTAGGGAAGTAGAATTTATGCACATGGAAGTTAAATAACACCAGGCATTATGTGATTAAAGTGACAGATAAGAATTACAATTCTTTGGAGAATGGCTGACCTGAGTTAGGAAGTTTGTGTCCTTGTCCTCCAAACCAGCTCTGTGTGTTTGGGCAAATAGAAATGCTGTTTTTTCTGGGGTGCCTAGAGATTAGTAAGGTAGGCTTGCTCTTCTAGGAAATCAGTTTATTATTCTTACACTTACGTATTTATCTTTCTTCCCATCTATATATTTTATATATTTGTTAATCATTTGAAGATTAGTTCCCTTGTGTCAGCAACTCGAAGTTACAAATATTAACTTACCATCCTTATACTTGACGCACCCACAGACTTTAGGAGAAACAGTGTATAAATAAAATTTATAATTATTGCTATGAGAGCAGTAATTAACCCAAATCTAAAGATGCTGGATGTTCAAGTACAAAGTGACAAGCAAGCAATGTTTAACTGAAGGATTAAAGGTTAAGTAGGAATCACATTTCTAAAACCCTTTCTCACTTTAAAATAAAATGTATCTGATTAATAGGTATTATACACCATCCTATCTAATAAAAGAGTAATATGCAAATTAACCATCTGCTACACCCACAAGCCATGCCCACCAGCCAATCAGGAGTGACCATGCAAATTAACCCAACCAAGATGGCTACGGCCACAGAGAGAGCAGAAGGGAAGCTTGGGTTTCCCTGGCGATGAAGGAAGCCAATCTTTCCTCCTGCCCTGGCTGGCCCAGGCCTCCACTCTAAGCCACAAAGTTTCAATTGTAGAAGATAAATAAATGCCAGATACCAGGACCTCCACTTGGGTCCCTGGGGGGCCATGGCCATCCTGTAAACCACCACAGGCCCCTCACCCAGGCCACCCTGCACTCCATGGGAACCTCCACCCTGATCCAGGACACCCTTCAGGGCAAACCAGCTGGCCCCCACCCATGCACCAGGCCTCTATCCTATCTAATAAAAGAGTAATATGCAGATTGACCATCACTCCAACCCACAAGATGGCTGCCCCCGTGTTGTCAAAGATCCTGCCCCCATATGAACACAAGATGGCCACAACAAAATGGTCAGTAGGGGAGGGCAGTTGGCAGGAACCAGGCCTGCAAGGGAGGACAGTTGTGGGTGATCAGGCCAGCAGGGGAGGGCAGTAAGGGGGTAATCCAAGCCTGTAGGGAAGGGAATTTAGGGGACTCAGGCCTGCAGGGGAGGGCAGTTAGGGGCAAAAAGGCTGTCAGGGGAGCAGTTAGGCATCAATCAGACTGGCAGGGGAGTGGTTAGGGGTGATCAGGCTGGCAGGCAGAAGCAGTTAGGGCCAATCAGGAAGGCAGGCAGGTGAGCAGTTGGGAACCAGCAGTCCTGGATTCTGAGAGGGATGTCTGACAGTCGGACATCCCTTGAGAGATTCCAGATTCAAGAGAGAGTGCAGGCTGGGCTGAGGGACATACCCTCCCGTGCACAAATTTCATGTACCAGACCTCTAGTCTCTCTATATAAAAGCCTAAGCGACTGTAAGGGTAGAACAATTGGTTGCTATGACACGCACTGAGCAGGCAGGCAGGCAGGTGAGCAGTTAGGAGTGAGCAAGCAGGCAGGCAGGGGAACAGTTAGGGGTGAGTAGTCAGGCAGGCAGGGGTGAGCAGGCCTAGATGACAGAGATTTCCAACTGCAGGGATTGGGCCTAAACCGGCAGTTGGACATTCCCAGAGGGGTCATGGATTGTGAGAGGGTGTAAGCCAGGCTGAGGGACTCTTCCCCTTCCTCTCTTGCATGAATTTCATGCACCGGGCCTTTAGTTAGTCTTGTAAGTACTTTGAAGATTATCTATATACTAGAGGCCTGGTGCATGGAAATTCATGCTTTGGAGGGGGGTCCCTCAGCATATCCTGCTCCCTCTTACAATCTGGGAGCCCTCGGGGATGGGAGGCAACCCGGAGATCAGGGACAGGCAACACGCCCATTCCAACTCTGCTGCCACCACTGACAGCAGCTCAAGCCTCGGCCAGCCCTGGTTACCTGAGCCTTGGGCAGCTCTGGGTGGCTTGGCAGCAACCATCTAAAGTTTGCTTGCACCTTGGGCCAGCCCTGGGCATCTAGGGCATCCCTCCCCTGCAGGCCTGGGTTTTCCTGCAATTGCCCTCCTCTGCTGGCCTGGTCACTCCTAACGGCCCTCCCCTGGAAGCAGGCATGCAGAGCAGCCAGACCACCCAGAGGTGGGCCCAGCTGTGCCACACACCTGCTGCCCTGGTAGGGCTGAGGGGATTGGGTGCTGCTATCTTGTGGCATTGGGTGCCACCATCTCTGAGGACATGACAGTCAATTAGCGTATTTCCTTCTTATTGGCTGTGGACGCCACCATCTTTGTGAGGGCGGGAAGGTCAATTAGCATATTCACTCTTTATTATCTATACTAGAGGCCCAGTGAACAAAATTCGTGCACGGTGGTGGTTATCATTCAGCCCAGCGTGCTCCCTCTCCAATCTGGGACCCTTTGAGGGATATCCAACTGCAATCCAGGACTGCTGGCTCCCAACTGCTCACCTGCCTGCCTTCCTGATTGGCCCTAACTGCTTCTGCCTGCCAGCCTGATCACCCCTAACCACTCCCCTGCCAGTCTGATTGATGCCTAACTGCTCCCCTCCCAGCCTTTTTGCCCTTAACTGCCCTTCCCTGTGGGCCTGGTCACCCCTAACTACCCTCCCCTGCAGGCCTGGGTTTCCACCCAACTGCCCTCCTCTGCTGGCCTGGTCACCCCTAACTGCCCTCCCCTGCAGGCTTGATTGCCCCCAACTGCCCTCCCTTGCAGACCTGTTCCCTGCCAACTGCCCTTTCCTACTGGCCATCTTGTGGTGGCCATCTTGTGTCTACATGGGACCAGGATCTTTTGACCACATGGGGGCAATCATCTTGTGTGTTGGAGTAATGATCAATCTGCATATTAGTCTTTTATTAGATAGGATAGAGGCCTGGTGCATGGGTGGGGGCCGGCTGGTTTGCCCTGAAGGGTGTCTTGGATCAGGGTGGGTGTTCCTTTGGGGTGTGAGGTGGCCTGGGAGAGGGGCCTGTGGTAGTTTGCAGGTGGCCATCCCTTCCCCCCCCCCCCCCCTTCTCCCAGCAACTCAAGTGGAGGCCTGGTATCTGGGATTTATTTATCTTCTACAATTGAAACTTTGTAGACTGGAGCAGAGCCAAGCCTTCTGCTCACACAGCCATTGAAACTTAAACTTCTTCTAACACCACTTCTTCAGGCCATGGTATTTTGTGGAAGAGGTACATTTAAGGGGTCAAAGAACCACATGTGGCTCGAGAGCCGCAGTTTGCTGACTACGGGCCTAACACATGAGAATTGTTCAGGCTGCTGATGCATGACGGAAAAGCACACGGCAGAGTGGCAAACTTTGGTAGAAAAAATGACACATTTCCTATTGTTGATCCAGGCATGGGAAATCCTTTTTTAACTTGACGATCTCTCTAAAGCCAAGAATTGCCTACAATTGATTTTAATGATCCTGAGGGTTAGGTTAGATACTTTGCTGTGATGGTGGGAATGAAGAATGAAAAGAAAAGTAATAAAAAAGAAATAGAAAGGGAGCAGTAAGAAAAGAAAAGAAAGGCAAGCATTGTGGAATAGCCCAGCACTGTTCTAAGCCACTTTCCCTAGTGATTGTGAGCCTGTGCTTATTTTCTATATCAATTAGGAATGACTTTTAAACTAAATGAACTAATGGTCACTTTGTTTTTTAAATAAATTCTTAGTAATGTCACTGTACAAAGGAGAGCTGGACATTTTTAATATAATTTTTATCTCTCTGAAATGACTGTTTCTACTTTACTCTAATTTCTATCCTGGCATTTAATAAAGTCATCAGTTTATCTTAGAATCATTTTGCTAATTCACTTTATTAGTATCTGGAGTTGGGAGGCCGTTGTTTTAAGTCTTCATCTCAAATATCTTTGAATTTAATTTTAAACTTCAAGTCTCTGACATTGAAATATACATTGAGTGGCCGGATTATTATGAACTCTGAGTGCATAATAATCTGGCCACTCAGTGTATATCCTATATAATAAAAGACTAGTATGCAAATTGTCCCCTCAATCAGGAGTTCAACCGGCAGGCAGGCAGACCAACTGCCCATGTCTCCTTCCTTCCTCTGGCCAGGTTGGATTGCATCCCACCCATGCACAAATTCATGTACCAGGCCTCTAGTACACATACACTCACACACACACAAACACACACTGAGTGGCCAGATTTTTATGTGTTCAAAGATCATGATAATACTCTGGCCACTCAGTGTATAAGTATTAGAAGCCTGATGCACAAAGATTTGTGCAAGAAGGCTGCTGGTGCTGCCTTTGATATGGCCAGATCTACCTTTCTGCCTTCCCCTGCTGCCCAGAGGCCCCAAGTGGCTGGGGTGGTGTGGAATGCCTGTGTCATTGTCATGGCAACCACATAAGCATCCCACCCTGTCCCTGGCCACTGGGTGCCTATATATGCAAATCAACCTGCCATCTTTATTGAATTAATTTGCATACCCACTCTTGATTGGCTAGTGGGCGTCTTGAAGGTACAGTCAATTAGCATGTTACTCTTTTATTAGGTAGATTAGGTAGATATAGCCCTGGTAGGTTTGACTCGGTTGTTAAGAAGGTCAACCTGTGGACCAAAGGGTCTCAAGTTTGATTCCCAATCAAGGGCATGCACCTCAGTTATGGGTTCCAGCCCAACCCTGGTTGGGGTGTGTGCGGGAGGCAACCAATCGATGTGTTTCTCTCACATCAATGTTTCTCTCTCTCTTTCTCTTTCTCTCTCTCTCTTTTTCTGTCTTTTTCTCCTCCCTCCCCCTCCTTCCTTCCACTCTTGTCTGAAAATCAATGGAAAACAACATCCTCAGGTGAGGATTAAAAAAACATACCAAAAGAAATTGTGTGTGTGTGTGTGTGTGTGTGTGTGTGTGTGTGTGTGTGTTGTAAAATAAAAGAATAATAGTTTGGGGTGGGGGTTGAGGTAATCTCTTTTAGCTGCTTTCTTCCAAACAGAAGGAAAACCAGACTGATAGCCAATTACTACTTAGAGGCACCACCCTAATGTAATTTTTGTGTTCCTGAAACTATGTCTTTAATGACCTGGGAGGTAAGATTTGCTTAAGGTCTACAGGCTCTGCTTTGATGGCACAGTCTGCCCTCACCAATCCATGAAAAGACTTCTCACTCCATTTCTCATACTTTATGAGCTTGAAGCCACTCCTTGGTTTCACTGTCTTCTGGTATTTCTAGTGGTGAACACTTAATAAAGAAGCATCTTTTCTGTTCTTAGGCTGTATCACCTGCACTTCGTTCATCAAAAATGCCAATGGTTGGGACTGAAGACCGACCTCTTGGGAAGGATGGAAGAGCTGCTGTTCATTACGCACCAAGTAAGAAAAAGACGGAACTTGGCTTACAATTCTGTCACACCCAGCAGTGCCTTAGTTGAGATCCCCTTCTCTTTTATTTCCCTTAAAAAAATACTAATTATGATTTAAACTTGTATAAGTTGGCATTCCTAAGATGGCAGGCAGCTAAGAGTCCATCTTACTAGTAATTTGAGTTCCTTTGCTCTTTGTTTTCAAATCAAGAATTAACTTTATGCCTGAGACCAGTTTGGCTCAGTGGATAGAGCGTCGGCCTGTGGACTGAGAGGTCCCAGGTTCGATTCCGGTCAGGGCATGTACCTTGGTTTCAGGCACATCTCCGGTGGGGGGCGTGCAGGAGGCAGCTGATCGATGTCTCTTTCTCATCGATGTTTCTAATTTTCTATCCCTCTCACTTCCTTTGTGTAAAAAATCAATAAAAATGTATTTAAAGAACAAAAAAGAATTTATGGTTTAAAATGTTGGAAAACATGTTCTAGGTTTGTTTTTTTTTCGAGCAGCCCTTTCCTAGTAGGATAATGCTACAGGGTGATTTTCAGAGCAATACCTAACTGTAAACACTTGTGTAAAACGTTTCAATTTTCAGAAATTTAATTCACAGGAGGATAATGAATACTGTTTGTTTTCTGTGGTTCTTTTTCTGATTCATACTGAAGTTTTGTGCTTCCTTTTGAGATCAACTAGCTTTATTATCTGTGCTGACTAGAAGGGAAGCTTCCTTCCTTCTAGTTATTCTTTGCCCTAAGAAGACATATTACAAGAGGAAAGAAAGTCAGGATTGCTGTGTGGACACTGCAGCGGAAACACGATCCCATTGCAAATCATTCTGTAATACCTTCTCATTAACTTCAGCCGTAATGAGAACAAATTGAGGGGAAAAACCACCATGTCATAGGGATGAGTCAAAAAGTTTTATGAACCTATAAATGTAGAACTGATTTACTCAAATGTAAAAGTATGAAGTATACAGATATTGGATTTTGACAGCTTTAATGGTTCCATAGCTTTTTAAAATATGCAAAGCTTTCTCAAGCATGACATGTATGGAAATGAATAATGATAGCCAGTCAGTTGCTGTAGTTTTTTTAATTAAACATTTTTCTTTTTTTATTACTCTGCACTGCAGAATTTTATAAACATGGAACTCACAGATTAAAAAGAACCAGTATTAAAGCAGATACATATGGAATAGGTCAAATGAGTGAATTTTTTCCCTTGTGTTGAACCAGTTAATCCTCTGCCTTCTTGACATTAAGTGATACATAGTGATGTTACATGTTAACATATCTAATAATTTGTTCAAGATTATTCACTCACAGACCATCCTGCTGGTTAGTGTCTTGCCCAGTAAATAAAGTATATGTTATACACTCTTCCTTCCCTTATTTCTGTTCAAAATGGGATTGTTTTAAAAGGAAGCTACTCAGTATTTTATGAAAAAGTATGAAAAATTAATGAATTTGAAATGTAGCAAAAATATTAGCATCAGGAAAATACAGATATATGAGTCAAGAAGATTGTTTTAATGTGTACAAAGTATGTGTATGTGGACATACACACAATATTTCCTCCTAAGATGTGACAATGAAAATGATATGGCGAGAAGTTCTCATTTCTGCAGTAGCTTTATCATATATTAGAGGCCCAATGCATGAAATTCGTGCAAGGGTAGGCCCTCGCAGCCCCAGCTGCCCCTTGGCCCTGCCCCCCACCCACTGGTTGTTCCGGAAGGTCATTCCCCTATCCGATCTAATTAACATATTAGCTCTTTATTATATGGGAGGGTTGAGGTGAAAAGACAGACATAACATTTAATGTCTTGAACAGCACCATCCAGTAGAAATACAGAGTGAGCCACAAATGAGATCCACATGAGTAATTTTAAATTTTCTGATACAGAAAGAAAACCACCACGTGATATTAATTTTAATAATATATATTAAATAATGACAATTATTTAAAAATTGTCATTTTTATAAGTAAAAAGATAGTGAGCTAGTTTACTTTTTTTTTTTGTACTAACTCTTGTAACCTAGTTATATTTGACACAAAAGCACATCTCAATTTGGACATTAAGTGCTCTGTGGCCACATGTCCTGTGTTAGAAAGTATAGGTCCATAATTATTCATTTGTGATTGTAATAATGCGGAAAACAACACACAGTAACAACTAGGTATAGTTTAATATATCAAGTTAAGTACTTGAGACCAATAAAGGGTAAACTATTTATAATTATATAATTGTTTAACTAGGAAGCATGGTAAAGATTATTGAATCCAGGGGTTCTCACCATTTTTTCTCCCTCCATATGGTAGAAGCTTTTCCCTCTCCCCATTCAAGAATGACAGAAAGCCTGGTGAGAATCACACATTTAGTCAAGCCTTCCTTTTTAGATGAAAGAGCATTGGTCCCAAGAAAGGAAGTGACCTGAGCATACCAGTGCTATGCTGGGAGTACCTGGGTTGTGGAACTACTTTAAACAGCTGTGCCTTAGGCTCTAGCCCAGGGGACAGTATGGTACAGTTATGCTTTGTAAATTTCTTATTCAGAACTAAAAGTCACACCTTCATTTATTCAGTGGCTACTATTTGCCCCTTAAAATGCTGAGGTTGAAGGAGCAACATGACTGGAAATTAGGGGTATCAGATGCCATTCCAAATCAAACTTGTGGCTCCAGATTAGTAAATGAATTTGCTGTACAGGGCACCCCCTAGTGGCCATATTTCACAACCACAACTTGTATTTTCATTACATTTATTCCTACTTTAAAAAGGCTTGTGGGGGAGAAGAGAGAAGGGCAGTGGAGGAGGTGGTGGGGGGGGGGACATATGTAATACTTTCAATAATAAAGACTTATTTTAAAAAAATTAAGGTTCTACTAATGTATATTAGAAACATATATTTGTATTTTGATACATTATTTGTATAACTTTTTAACTTTAATTTGTAAGTTATTGCTTGTGATGATTGTATCAAAGTTAAATATGAGTAATGCCAGAGAATAATGATAAATCAAAATTTTGGTTGGTCTGCTCCTGTGATTTAATTTACTTAACTTTTTAAGTAACTTTTATTTACTCTGTACTTGGGAAAAAAAATAGTTTTTATTATACTCATTTTTTTTACAAACTTTTAGAAACCATCAGGAAAGACAGAAAATACTGTAAACTGAAAAGTAGTCATTAGAATAAATAAATGGGAAATATATATTAAGAAGAAATAAAAAGAAGCAGTGCCTTAATGAGCCACTGTTGATGATGGTTAATCTCAGGTATATTAAAATGATTTTTTAAATGGATGATTCTAAGCATTTCTTGAAAGATACTTTTAAAAAAGTTAATTCTCAATAAATTGTCTTTTGGTTCTAGGTAGGTTTGTTAAGCTTAACTATGAAGTTTCATTTTAATGTCAATTTGGAAAGAGAGTGTGGAATCATTTTCTCAAAAGAGTAGTGAGATTTGTCAAAAACTAGCTAAGTAACCATACTACATATAAATCATCATTATAGCTTAGGCAACCTTTCTCTAACATAAATGCTTGATGAAGTTTTCTATGTAAAATTTGCTGCATAACAATTATAATTCTGAAATATGTCATACATACTTATAATAGCAATAGAACTTTTAATAAAGTGGTTACTCCATCTAATTGCTTAGCTTCTTAGGCTTCTCAAGGAATCAGTTGTTGGGGAAAAAAAATGTTGTAGACTTTTGCTCCCTTAATTAATGAGGCCAAATCATGAAGAATCAAGAGGATAGTGATAAAGTCCCAGAAAAGGATAACTTTCTGCTTATGGCCTTTTTCTCAGAGACTTCTATTATTCATATTCTGTTATGAAACTGATCTGGCTATGAACTTGGATTTGCCTTTTCCGACCTGCCTGTTAAAAAAAATGGTTTGTATCTTCCTGTTGTGTTCTTTAGCAGTTGCAGACCTGCAAAGGATGTTCCCCACTCCCCCTTCTTTGGAACAGCACCCTGCATTTTCTCCTGTGATGAGTTACAAAGACGGGATCAGTTCAGAGACAGTGACAGCATTAGGAATGATGGAGAGTCCTATGGTCAGTATGGTTTCAACACAACTCACTGAATTCAAAATGGAAGTGGAAGATGGCTTAGGAAGCCCCAAGCCAGAGGAAATCAAGGTAATTGCCAATGTACTAATTTTACCAAGCAGAGTGGTTTTCACGTGGACTCATTGTGTTGTCTTTAAAATAATACTGGCTTTATGCCAAATATACGTAAGTTTCTAACAATCCTCTGATTTGGATCATGAGATAATTACAGTGTCTTTTGGTTAATTTGTAAAACGTTGGTATTAGCATTTTCTACTGATCAGACAAGAGAAATATTGAATTACAATAGGTTTTGTCACTACTGTGCTGTGTACTAAGTCATTTACCTACATTTTCGCCGACCTCACTTTTTTGTTGTAGGACTTCTCATATGTGCACAAAGTTCCAACTTTTCAACCTTTTGTGGGATCCTCCATGTTTGCTCCACTGAAGATGTTGCCGAGCCAATGCCTGCTACCTCTGAAGATACCTGATGCCTGTCTGTTTCGGCCTTCGTGGGCAATCCCTCCTAAAATTGAACAACTGCCCATGCCACCTGCAGCCACTTTTGTTAGAGATGGCTACAAGTATGTGCCATATTTCATGTGATTTTTATCTCAACTAAATATTTATTTAAAATGATGACAGTAGCATACGATTTGAAGCTTTTATTAGTCATTCATGTTTTGGGGCACATTATTTTGTGTTGAAAATATACATTATTTCCTAAACCAAATTTGATGTATATGGAAAAATTAAGGTTACTTGTGTAGAGCAGTGGTTTCCAACGTGTGGGGCATATGCCCCACAGGGAGGCAATTTGATTTTTAAGGGGGTAATTTGAGAATGAGTTATTAACAGTGGATTTTTTGCATTTCTTAGGGTTCTAGGGGCCTCATAAACAGTATATAAATATATGTGCTATGACATATTTATACATTTCAGTTCTCTAGTATATGTTTTGAAACTTTATTTGCTATTTTTAATATCACTTCATATTATTTTTTTTAACAATTTTTTAGTAATTTCTTCCTTAGTACTTCAGCTATCTTTTCATCTTTTCTTTATCTTTTTCATGGATGCCATGTTTTTTGGAAGCTTTTTTAGACCAGGTGAATGGCTTTTTAGGCTTCCTCCATGTGAATAAGAGTTCACTTTTTGAATGATTAGGGTTATATGTTATGGGGGAGGCATCAGGATTTTAGAGATGGTTAGGTGAGTCATGGCCAAAAAAGATTGGGAACCATGGGTATAGAGAATCATGGTGTTCATGCTCATTCAATGTCAAATTATTGTTTATCACAGAATCAGCACAAGATTGGATTAGTAATAATTTTGGGGACGGTGGTAATGCTTTGTTTGATGCATACTGATGATTTTTAAATGTGTTTACTTAAGGCCCTTTAAAACAAAGTATTAACAAAAGCAGTATCTCTATCATTGACCCACATCATAGGAGAAAGTAAAGGATGTGTTTATAGTAGCTTGGGCATGTTTCATACTATCTAGAAAATAGTACTTAAATCAACAATGTACAATCAGTTTCCTGTATGATGAATAATTTCTTAATACAATAATTTCAATGCTATGAAATAAAATGTCACAAGCTGGAATTTCTGTCAGTACCAAGTAAGCAATATTAGGGACTAGGTAAAGCAAAAGACTTGGCACTGTTGATGCTGTTCATAGACCTTGCTATGATGAAATGTTTTTTATCTTTTCTTCTAATATGGCATCTACTATTCTCATGCTGTCCCATTTGAAATGTGGTTATTTGAGATCAAGACTGAATTTGTAATTTTATTTAATTTAAATTTAGCACATGGGGCTAGTAGTGCCTACCTTATTGCACAACACCGTGCTGAGCTTTGCAAAATCTCCATCACTCTGGACATCCCCCATTATCACCCCCTCCCCCTGCACACACACACATACACATAAACACACGCCATACTTAGCACACCAGCACTTATTTGCATGATGCCTGTCACACTTGCTGTGAGCTAGCTTTTCTTTCTCTTTGTCATTGTTGAATATTTAGCATTTAGCATACGTTTGGTACCCACTTCATTTTTATTGATGGGAGAAATCAGGTTACTATGCAGGAGAATACATTCTTACTACCTAGGGAGCAATTTAATTATTTAGGTTTCAGTTAGTAGTCATAGCCTTTTTTTTGTCTCCTGATCTGAACCACATAATAATTTTAGGGTTTAGTTGAACTAGGAAAATTTGAAAGGAGTTCAATTACAGTAAAAATCATTATTACACACATTATTTTGGTCTCTGAGATAGCAATGATTGCTAATCAAGGTTTCTGGGTCATTTTTTTATCTGTATTCAAAGATATCAGTGTGCCTCTAATTTAAAATATCTTTACAGTGCCTGATTTAGATTTTTAGGCTGGTCGTTTAGGCATAGCTAATTAAAAATCACAAGAAAATTATTTGAAGAGCCATTACTTTATGATATTTTTCTTTCAAGTTATAAGTGAATGAATATGTAGTTTATTGGAGGAACATTAGTGTAAGTACATTATTAATAGATTTCAAAAGAATATTAAGCACTAAAAAAATCTGTGTTCTTTTCTAATTGGAAAGAATGGCCTCATGCTGGTTTACATATATCTGTAAGAATGTTCATCAAGAAAATTTTCTGCAGTAATAAAACAGAACATTGCAGATATTATTTTGTTTTTTTATGTGGCTATTTGAAAAAGAAGTCACTGCTTATGAGAAAGTAGCGCAATGCGTTCAAGTCTCTAGGAACTAAAAATAATTGTGCTATAGGTAATGCATAGCAATTTGAAATTAATAAGTGAATTAGAATTGCCTTCTACCCACAGAAATCTTACAAGTTTGGAAATTATAATACAATATGTGTACTTCTGTGCAATCACCTAATTAATACTAAGGCCTCTTAGCAGTATATGTAATATTTTTATTAACTGTAGTATAGTTCTGGCCAATGGGTTTCCTAAAATAGAATTCCCTGATGGCCACACATTACTAATAAAATGCAAGCCTAGATAGGACTGCATTTTGAATGTTAGGAAAATGTTAAATTTTCTTGTGCATTTGACTAAAACTACTGTAGAATCATATATATATATATACATATATATACATACATATATATATATATATATATATATATATATATATATATATATATTATAGTCTCAGAAAACAAGTATATTGGCAGATTTTCAATTTCAAAATATGACAAAAATATAATTGCAAATTCGATGGAAATTCCATCCTTTGGTCGTCTAGCTAATTTAGTACCTGAACTCATGTTCAAGTTCCATTTAGTAGTTACAATTTTTCAGAATTACATTGACCAAATCCAGCATCATGTTTTCTATGAAAATACTAAATGTTTCCTCAAAAGATTTAGATGAGAATTGCTTCAATGTGGAATGAGTAGAAGGAAAGTGTCATATTGATTTTTTCCCTTCATTCTTCGTTTTTTGGTTTCCCATAGAGTGCACTGTCTCCTTTAAATCCTTTTTTTTTTTAAGAGAATGTTGAGTACACCAAAAGATAACACATATAAATGATAAGAAATGCAAAGGCAGGTCGGGTGATAGGCGTGTATTCCAGCTTCTGTGACCTGCCTTTGATTCTCACTCGGTGCTGTCTGTGTGTTGCAGCAATGTGCCTAGCGTCGGGAGCCTAGCAGACCCAGACTATCTGAACACCCCGCAGATGAACACGCCGGTGACGTTGAACAGTGCTGCCCCAGCCAGCAACAGTGGTGCGGGAGTTCTGCCATCGCCAGCAACTCCTCGCTTCTCTGTCCCCACGCCACGAACCCCCAGGACTCCAAGAACTCCCAGAGGCGGGGGTACTGCCAGTGGCCAAGGGTCTGTTAAATATGACAGCACCGATCAGGGATCACCGGCCTCTACTCCCTCTACCACGCGGCCCCTTAACTCGGTGGAGCCTGCCACCATGCAGCCAATTCCAGAAGCCCACAGTCTCTATGTCACCCTGATTCTCTCTGATTCTGTGATGAACATCTTTAAAGACAGAAACTTTGACAGCTGCTGCATCTGTGCCTGCAACATGAACATCAAAGGGGCAGATGTCGGGCTTTACATCCCCGATTCCTCCAACGAGGACCAGTACCGCTGTACTTGTGGGTTCAGTGCGATTATGAATCGCAAACTTGGTTACAATTCGGGACTCTTCCTGGAAGATGAGTTGGATATTTTTGGAAAGAATTCTGATATTGGTCAGGCTGCAGAGAGGCGCTTGATGATGTGTCAGACCACCTTCCTTCCTCAGATGGAGGCAGCCAGAAAGCCCCAGGAGCCACCCATAAGCCTTCTCCTCCTCCTCCAGAATCAACACACACAACCTTTCGCTTCACTGAGTTTCCTGGATTACATTTCCTCTCACAATCGCCAAACTCTTCCCTGCGTAAGCTGGAGTTACGACCGGGTGCAAGCAGATAATAACGATTACTGGACGGAATGCTTTAATGCCCTGGAGCAGGGCCGGCAGTACGTGGATAACCCCACCGGTGGGAAAGTGGATGAAGCACTGGTGAGAAGTGCCACTGTGCACTCCTGGCCTCATAGCAACGGTAGGTGTCCCAGAATAGTAATGCCCTGTGGAAATGAGCTTGGCCTGACGGTGGCTTATACACTTTCTTTACTTTATCTCTGACAAAATTTTAAATTTCATTTCTTAAAAATAAGATGCTAAAGTGAGCACTATGTTGATACCATCCTAAATTTAAGGATTAATGGAATGTTTTATATTGAAACGCCTTTGGAGAGGAATACTTGCTTTGTGGAAATTTCTTTATTAATTCTTAGAGGCATTTCATATTGGAAGCCTGTGACTACTGAGTATCAAAGTCATCAGGAGTATAATTTGCACAGCCTTTTATGTTTAAACCCACTCACTCTTCTAGGTCAAGTTTTCATGCTACTTCTTCCATATAGTCTTCTATCCAGTTACAGGTCATTTTTTTCTTCCTCTGTTTTCTCAGTATTTTCTCTCTTGTAACAGTGATCACATTTTACTTTATCCTGTGGTTACTGGTCATGTCACTGACTCTTCTATTAAAAGTTCCAGTTGACAAACATTTTTGGAGTTGAGCTTTAAGAGTGTCAAACAACTTGCTCTCTCCTTCCCTTATGCATTCATTATCAATAATGTGGTGCATACTGGGGAATAAAATGTTCACTGAAAGAGACAAGGTATCTGCCCTTGGAAATTTTTAATCTATTTTGAATAATGGACATTAATGAAATAATATTATCACTAAACATTACAAGTGGTGAAAGCATGGAGGAGGAAAGGAACGCTGGGCTGGAGGAAGTCTTCTTTGAAGAAGGAGTAACATTTGAGATCTCAATCATGAGTATAAATTAACTGGGCAAAGAGGATAGGAAGCAAGGAATTGTGTCCCAGCAGGAGTGGCGAGTATGAAGGCCCTGAGTTTTACAGCCTTTAAAGAGCTGAACAAGGACCAGCGGGGCTAGCTGACCATAGCCTTTAGAAAGATGCTAGGGGTTGGGTCTTCATACATAGAACCCTAACAAGTCACTAATGGCTTTTATGAAGCAGTATTGACATCAGATTTGTGTTAAAACACACACACACTGACTCTAATGTGGGCTGTGGTTTAGAAAATGGCAGAATGGATTTGAGGAAACTAGGAGGGTAATGTAGTAGACCAGGTAAGAAACAATGGTTTGATTAACGTTCTAGCAAAGAAAACACACAAGAAGTGGAAGCATTAAAAAGATGTTTAGGAAGTATACTGCAGGACTTGGTACTAGGTTGAATTTGGAGGTTCAGGGAGAGCAAAATCTTAAAGATGATACCCAGGTTTGTGACTTGTATACCTGGACAGACAGTGGTGTCATTCAACAATGGGCAGGTGGACTAGAGGAAGACCAGGTCTGAAGAGCAAGTTCATAAACTGAGTTTTGGAAGTTGTAAAGATGGATTTGAGATACAGATGTGGAGGAGATGTTTGGGAGTTGATGGGCCTGGAGCTCAGGGGAAAGAGAGTAGTGGGCCACACAGATGGTGACAGGGACTCAGGGGAGAAGGGAAGCTCCCTGAGGAGGAGAGCACAGAATCAGGGGCAGGCTTTGGTGAAACCTGCCACGTCACCACATTTCAGGAAAGAGCGTGGTCGACAAGCATTGCAATGCAGCTGAGCTTTTAAGGGAAGGATAGGAGTGTCCCCATAGTGAGAGCTGGTTCTGTAGAGTGGGGGAGGAGCAGAGGTCAGGCTGGCGGGGTTACATGATGAAACAGGGATGCTGCTGAACAACTCTCAGTCCTATAGGGAGAAGCTTATCTGAGCTTCTTAAATTGACCTCTGGAATAATAAAAGAAAATTCAGAGGACAGAGTTCAGTGGAGTAGGGAATGGCAGATGTTTTCTGAGCAGGTTAAGCAAGGAGACTTCTTGGAAGTGGGAACTCCTAAGGAAGTGTTCAAGTCATACTTATTTTATGACTGCTTGGGTTTAAGCACAATGCCTTATACTTATCAAACCCTTAATTAATGTCTGTTGGATGAATTTATGAAGAAAATGCAGTCTTTCTCCTAAAGAAATGTGGATGATTATCTTAGTAGTTCCTTTTAACTAGATAATGGCCTTCACACAGAAAAACAGTTCTGTGTGGAAGAAACAGTAGTGTCATCTTTGCATATGAAGAATAGCTCCTTTTATGGTAGGGAAGGTATGGGTTCTAAATCCAGATGCTTGAATGGAGCACACAGGTCATGTAAATGGTTGATGTCATGTAAATGATTGATGCCGGGAGCCAGATTGACAAAAGCAATGCCCTGAAGTGTGTCCTTCCCCAGCACACTTTCTATTTTATATGCACAGGAATAGGGTTCACAAAGAACTAGGTCTGCTTTTAATCTGGTTCTCTCAGCCTCTCATTTTCCTGCTTTTAATAGAGTAAGAAGTACTTTACTGGATTTTTTGTTTGTTTATTTTTACTTATAAGAAAAATGAGAAGTACAGGCTTGGAAATAAAGACTTGAACATTGCTTCAGTCTCAGGCAGGCAGCCAAGGAGGAACCGTGGAGAACTGTCTGAAGGGGCAGCTGCTCCTCAGTCCAGCCTGTGTGGGGGTGGGGTGGGGTGGGGGGGGTGGCTGTGCAGGAGTGTGGAGCTCAGCTCGGGTTGCCAGGTCTCCCATTTGTCAGGAGAAGCTGGAAATCCAGATTTGTGTATGAAATTTCCTGGAGAGATTTACTCCAAGATTTAAAAAAAAATAACTATGGCCACCAATTTGTAAGCTCTCTTTGATATAAGGACACACACTAAAAATGTCTTAAGAGCCCTCTGTGTCTCAGATTTCTTTGGTGGGTAAATCTTAGATTTTCATCCATGCCCCTTTCCTAAGTATGAGTAAGGAACGACCTTCAGGAACCCAGGTGTGCAGGTTGAGAGCTGATCACCTTAAAATTAATTAGTTTGTTCGATTGTTTTGAGAATTTGAGGAGCATTATGGACCTTCTCTCCTGGGGAAAATGCACATATGTTCATGCACATGTGCATGCACAGTTTTGCATAGAGCTTCAGAAGTTTTTCAGATTGCTGGTTAAGATCCCTCTTTTACCGGGGTATCTCATAGGATCTTTACAACTTCCAAAACTCAGTTTGGAAGGAAGAGTGGTCAGAAGCCACGATTCCCTCCCTCTGTGTACAGGTAGCTTTCAGTCTTATCATTGCTTCTGCAGTGTTCTCAGTCACCGCTCTCTGCAGGGAAGATGCATTTCTTTCTGAAGATGCATTTTGTGAAAATATTTTATACTAAGAGCATTTTAAAGTTTTTAAAACCTTACAAGTTTCTTTTCTCCACTCATCACATAATCTAACCATTGATGTTTATAAATTAAAATTATACAATAATTAAGAAGTGTTTGTAATTCTCTTTCCTGGTAAGCAACGTGGAAACAGGTTTATATGATTTAAAAAGCCAGGCCTATGCATCTTTCCACTCTTAAACAGTTCTCTAGTTAACCACTTTACTTATATAGAGTAACCTATTTTCCATGGTATTCTTTCCAATAATAAATAATAAATTACTTTTTCCACTTCAGTAGAAGAATTTCTTTCCTTCTGACTCCTCAGTCAAGTATTTTAGAGTCTACTAAAAATAGACTCTATCACTAATAATGTTTTTGTCATGGAGTATAACTGAGGTCCAAAATGATGGCCAGAAAGAGGAGAGTGCCAGTCTAGTCCTCCTTTATGATTTCCATTTATTTTCACTTACTGTCCATTCCAGTGCTGGACATCAGCATGCTCTCCTCCCAGGATGTGGTCCGTATGCTGTTGTCCCTACAGCCCTTTCTCCAAGATGCCATCCAGAAGAAGCGCACGGGCAGGACCTGGGAGAACATCCAGCATGTGCAGGGACCGCTCACCTGGCAACAGTTCCACAAAATGGCAGGCCGGGGCACCTACGGTACAGTCTCCTCCTTGTCTGCGTGCCTTCTCAACTTTCGGTCTCCTGGATAGCAGCGTTAGTCAAGTCCTTACTTCCCTGACAAAATAGTCCCGAGTTTATATTCTTTCTGTTTTCCTAAAGTCAGTATTGGAGTCAAGCTTTCTAAACAGTGGTGGCATAATCAAGGTCAATGAGGGAAATAATCCCTAAGTAGAGCATTTATTAGTCTCCTCTTCCTTGTCTTCCTGGCATTTTCATTTGGATGAACTTCTGAACTGATTTTGTCAAAGTCCCGATTATGACACTTATCTCAGAGGAAGTGACGTAGTGCTGCTGGGAAATGAACTTCAACTTCTTTTGCTCTGCCCTCCGATTGAACCATTAGAACATGTTCAGACTCATTTAATTAAGTGGTTCATCAGGGACCATTTAATGAAAGGCTTGGGAGGATACTTTTAAGAGTATCATGTCAACCTACGATGAAATTTCCACCGCCAGAATTTAGACGAGGGCACCAGGAACTCGCAAATGGTTCGGTTGTGAGAATCAGACTCCCCGGCCCCTTCCTAAACTGCACTGTTGTTTTAGGTTCAGAAGAGTCTCCTGAGCCGTTGCCCATTCCCACCCTGCTGGTAGGCTATGACAAAGACTTCCTCACCATCTCGCCGTTCTCCTTGCCGTTTTGGGAGAGGCTGTTGTTGGACCCGTACGGGGGCCACCGTGATGTTGCCTATATTGTGGTGTGTCCAGAAAATGAGGCCTTGCTCGAAGG
Organism: Lasiurus borealis; assembly: GCA_004026805.1. NCBI lineage: Eukaryota > Metazoa > Chordata > Mammalia > Chiroptera > Vespertilionidae > Lasiurus > Lasiurus borealis. The sequence goes on along the minus strand of PVJN01014665.1, from coordinate 25,356 downwards.
AGCCAAAACTTTCTTCAGGGACTTGAGCGCTGTCTATGAGGTGAGGAAGATCTGGAAACCATTTCTTTGACATGAGTCTCAGATTGTTTCTGGTTATGACTTAATTTTAAAGAATAAATATTTTCAAAATTGATCTTAAAGAAAATTTACAATTAGTTGGAAGATGAAGGAAATAATTAAATTGGGAAGTTTTTCTGCAAATAAAATGCGTTCCCATCTTTATATTTTGTTAGATTTAGAAGACTACTCTACCAGCCTTACACACATCTTGAAATCCTCTTAGCTGTTTTTCCCCATTGATGTGTACAGGTTTGAAAGGATTGCTCACCAGGGGAAATGGCAGTTCATAGGATGACCTACGTAAAAAGAAGGCATGGCTACCCTTTTTGTGAGGAGGGCAGAAATGAATAAAAATGTTCAGCTTGAAAATTTCTAAATCAAAAGATGTATTTAATGAATCATGCCCCTGTGATGTTTTGTTTAACATTACATTCATCTTATTACTAAAATTTTGATACACATAAAGAATATAATCACCATCATAATGTAACAGCCAGGTAGATAATTTTATATATTTAGTACATAAATTCCTGTTGCTTTTGAAAAATTAGAATCATATCGGTCTTTGAAGAGAAAGTACCACATTTCTTCTGCCAAAGTATACACACACTAAGTTCTTTGTACTTTATACTTCTGATATCATATTTGGCAAGATTAAATTAAGTAAGTTTTTTTATTACATTTATTGGGGTGACATTGGTTAATGAGATTTTGTAAAGTGTTTAGAACTGTGACAGGCATATTATAAGTATTACAAATGTGGTTGTTAAATAAGATGCCAAGTTGAGTTTCAAAAATATTCCATAGCAGAACATCCACTTTCTATAAACATGAGTACACATGAAGTAGTAGACGTATGTGTTGCTGCAAAGAAATGAGGCGATGCTACGTATTAGGTAATGGCATCAATTAAGCCACTGAAGGAAACCCTTGGATACAGTAATTTCTAAACAGTGCCTGGCCCATGGATACAGAATAATATTAGTCATACTTACACTAACACAGAAAACTTGTCTAAGCAATTTCAAAGCCCAGGCATTCTCTTGAAGGAAGCCTACACATAAGTTACAAAACATGAAAGGCTTGCCAGATCTTTTTAGATCTTAAGAACTTGCATTTGGCAGCAACACATACCTGCTTAAGATTTTGTAGAGTCTTTGTAAACCTTCGGTTCATTAATTCTAGCAAGGGATAATAATATGGGCTCTCCTGCTGGTGAGCAGGTAGTTAAGTAGTTTACTTTTGACAGGTATATTAATTATCTGCCATTTAGTATCCTGGAAATTGACAACAGCATCTCACGCTAAAACAACCATTTATTTTATAAAAGTGATCAGCACTTCTGTGGCCTCCCCTGTTAGTGATCTCCAAATGTCTGTAACGATCTAACAGATGGCCCATACATTTTAATGTTATCTTATGGGGAAATGTTTTGAGTGGGGAATACTTAAGAGGTTTTAGTGGACAGATGTCTTGGTCAGCCTTAGTAGGCAGGGACTTTTCAGTTCCTTTTTGACCCCTAGCAGTCAGTCGGGTAGTGCTCGGCATGTTTTCCTCAGGCTGGAAGGATGAATGGGCTGTGCTGCAGAAACATTTCTTTTCCTTCGGAAGAAACACTTTTTTTCTGTAGAGGAGCTACTCCAGGTTTTGGAGAAATATACAGTAGTATCGGTACATTATAATTACCAAATAGGACCAGTTTGTAATGTTGGTGTGGTTGCATGTGGTCACACTAAAAAGAAAAAGGAAAATGCCTCCACGTGTGTGTATGGAATGTGCCTCACTAACACTACATGTTGAACAAGGTGATGCATTCTGTCATAAGTAATGGTCTTGTTTGTGGCATCAGATGTGTAGGCTTGGGCAGCACAAGCCCATCTGCAAAGTGCTACGTGATGGGATCATGCGTGTGGGGAAGACCGTGGCACAGAAGCTGACGGACGAGCTTGTGAGTGAGTGGTTTAACCAGCCGTGGAGCAGCGAGGAGAATGACAATCATTCCAGACTCAAACTTTATGCGCAAGTTTGCCGCCATCACCTAGGTAAATGGGAATTTATTTGGAAAAGTAGGGTTTGAGAGAGAAAAGAGCAGATTGCACCCTCACACACACCTGTTAGGGTGAACATTAAATTTCTTTTGTCTAATGTCCCATTACTGTGTTTATTTAGATTTAATTTTTACATGTACAGTATATTCTTTAAAAGGTATTTAAAGTTGCCTAAAGAAGTCAGATCTGATTTACTCCAGAGTTCAAAAACTTAACAGCATGATTTAAGATTAACTGCTTAATTTTAACCCAGATTCCCAAGAGAATCTAAGAAGCTTGTAAAGCCCTATATGCGTAAGAACATAAAATACCAAGATGGCTGATCTCCCATTTTTCAGTGATGACATAGAGATTTAGTCTGAAAGGAAAAGGTTATAAATGATTTTCTTTCTTTTTCAAACAAGGTTCTTTTTCAGTATTTACAAGTATTTCCATGTCCATTTCTGTGTTTGCATGATATACAAGCATGTGCTCAGAGTGGAGATAGCATTTTGGGGGTTGTAACCAGGATATTGCAGCCTGAAAGCATAGTTTTAAAAAAAGTGACCATTCTGAATTTTTGATGGTCTAACACTGCAGAACCTCACTCATGTCGTCTCTCTGCGTATATTCTTTCAGCACCTTATTTAGCCACTCTGCAGCTTGATAGCAGCCTGTTGACGCCACCTAAGTACCAGACCGCATCAGCAGCAGCACAGGGACAAGCTGCTCCTGGGAACACCGGGCCTTTAGCTTCCAATGCAGGTTCCGCAGCCCCCTCCGCTGGCGGCGCATTTAATCCCACCTCCAACGGCAGTTCTGCGAACCCTGCCGCGAGTGGTTCTGCGTCTGGTTCTGCCGGGCCCCCGGGCCCCTCGGCTGCCTCTGCTGCCATCGCTAACCAGCTAGGCGCTGCCTCCTCGTCGGGATTCAGTGGTAGTGTCGGAGGGCAGAACCCCAATGCTGGGCCCAGCTCTGCCGATAGAACACAAGGCAACATAGTCTGCGGTGGAGACCCTGAGCCTGGGCAGAGCTCCTCTCAGCCCTCACAGGACGGACAAGAAAGGTATGTTACTCAGTGATTGAGGTGGGTGGCTTCCATGTGCACTCGTACCTACTTTCCTTCTCTACCCTTCCCTCCCCATCAACCTCGAGAGTCTCTAAACCCAGTAAAGGACTCTGATTTTCTTCTTCCCAAGAGAAAGTAACAGTTATCGATCAGCAGCTTCAGTGTTAAGAAATATGAGACTTCTTGCCCTACTCGGTTTGGCTCAGTGGATAGAACATTGGCCTGTGAACGGAAAGATCTCAGGTTTGCTTCCGGTCAAGGGCATATGCTCAGGTTGTGGGCTCAATCCCCAGTAGAGGGCTTGCAGGAGGCAGCCAATCAATGATTCTCTCATCATTGATGTTTCTCTCTCTCTCTCTCCCTCTCTCTCTCTCTTTCTCTCTCCCTCTTCCTTCCTCTCTGAAATCAATAAAAATATATTTTAAAAAAATATGAGACTTCTTGTAAACTAACTTACCTATTTAATTTATTATTAAACCTACTAGAGGCCTGGCACACAAAATTCTTGCACAGATAGGGTCCCTAGGCCTGGCCTGTGATCAAGGGAGATATTCCCCAACTGCCAGCAGCTGGCTCCACCACCCACCCCCAGTTTCCTGTTCCCCTTTGGGTGATCAGAGCCTGCTGGCCAGCAGGGAGAGACTGAGAGATTGTCTGGCAGGTCCCAATCAGGCAATCGGGGCTTGTGGGCTGGTAGCAGCTCCTGCATTGAGCATCTGCACCCTGCTGGTCAATGCACATTATAGCGACCAGTCGTTTCACCATCTGGTTGATTTGCATATTATACTTTTATATATATGTTAGCTAAATAGTAAGCTGTTACTATTAACGTATTTGTTATATGAATATAATATATGGATAAAAGTAAGTTACTGTTAATATAATAGTATTATAAACTATCTTTGTAGACTACAGCTACAGAAAAAAAAAAAGATCTCCTATTTAGAGGCACTTACTGTCATTTATATCTATCTTGGGTGCTAACTGGCTTGGTTTGCCTTTATTTCAGTAATGTGACACATATTAATGTTACATTTCATCTGTAATCATTGCCCAAGGAGTTAGTATGCACTAGAATTGATTTTATTTTTATATAATTTATGTTTACTTTTGCATTTCATAAGTGACTTTCTCTGCAGTGTTACAGAGAGGGAAAGAATAGGAATTCCCACAGAGCCTGACTCCGCAGACAGCCAAGCCTATCCTCCAGCTGTTGTCATTTACATGGTGGACCCCTTCACCTACACTGCAGAGGAAGACTCTACCTCTGGAAACTTCTGGCTATTGAGCTTGATGCGCTGCTACACAGAGATGCTGGATAATTTACCTGAGCATATGAGAAATTCTTTCATTCTCCAGGTAAGTATTTGCAAGTTTATTTTTTGCCTTTGTTGTTGGTATATGAAAGTAAATACAAGTTCATGATTTTTTAAATAATTGAAAGTACATAAAAATATAAAAGGAAGTATATTCATAATGATATCTTTTCTATTCAGCCTTCATTACCATTTTGGTGTATTTCTAGCCTTTTTTTCTGTATGTTTGTTTACCCAGTTGAGATCACACTTGATATACTAATAAGAATCCTGGTGCACAAAATTTGTGCACTTTGGCGGGGGCCAGGGGGTCCCCTCACCCCAGCCTGTGCCCTCTTGCAGTCTGGGAGCTCTTGGGGGATGTCTGACTGATGGCTTTGTGGGGAGTGGGCCTAAGCCATCAATTGGACATCCTTAGCACTGCCACAGAGGCAAGAGTCTTCCACCACCACCACTGCGCTTGCCAGCCATGAACCCAGCTTCTGGCTGAATGGCGCTCCCCCTGTGGGATCACACTGACAACCAAGGGCAGCTCCTGCATTGAGCGACTGGTAGTCCACCATTAAGTCAGTTGCATGAAATTCTTGCACTTGGGGAGGGTAGGTCCCCCAGCCTGGCCTGTGCTCTCACAGTGCAGGAGCCCCATGATCCATTGCCCCAAAGAGGTAGGCCCCGCTCACCCATCCGGGGCTCTTCCATGGATTGCCCCGAAGACGTAGGCCAGAGACAGGGGTCCCCCCTCTGCGCTGCGTGGAGTCACAGGACCCCCAGGCTTCGCCACGTGGAACCATGAGATGCCCAGACCCCCATCCAGGCCAGGCCGCGCAGAGGGCCCCGGATCCCTGATGCAGGCCCGTGGAGGCCTCTGCTGGGCCCCACTCCTGGGCTGGGCTGCATGGAGGCTTGCGGATTGGGCGGAGCCGCTTGGAGGCCTCTGTCAGGCCCCAAGCCTCCTGGTAATGGATTGTGACGGTGGTGTGACGCAAGTCCCTGAAGCTGCAAGTCCCCTCCCACCTGCGCCTGCTGCATATGCAGCCTGCTGATCGGGCTTTATGCGTGAGGGCGTCCCGACCATTATTAGTATAGATATTCTTTCTATACTTAATGCTCTTCATGAATACTTTTTCACGTTGTTTAAAATTTTCACAAGCAACATTTTTAATGTCTGCATATCTTCTGTATCTAATCATGCCTGTACAGTTACTTAATTAGCTTCCACTTTTTCACTATTATAAATAAAGCTATAACAAACATCTTCATATATAATATCTTTCTCACATTTCAGGTCATTCCTTAAAGTAGATTCCTAGATATAGATTCTGATAAGCATTATAAGCATTGCCAAATTCCTTTCCCAAAAGGTTCTGCTTGCTTACATTTCTTTCAGCATGAGTGAGCATGCCCATTTTCACCACACCCTTGACAGCTTGATGGCATAATAATTGTTTTTAATTTTATAATTTAATTGGTAGAAAACAGTGTCTTAGTTGCTTGGGTTTTGTTTTACGGTTACTTTAAATAAAGTTATCTTATAGAATTAAAAGGTCAAAATTAAAGTTATCGGAATAGATTGTTAATAGTTTTTTATTGTTTTGACATATGTCTCATATGACTAGACAACAATTCCAAAGATACTCTGCACACTATGTGTATATATAAGAGATAAATCTATTAAAAAACAAGTTTTAAAATTGGGAGACATCGATACAGTACATTAAGGGTTTACTCCTAAAATAGGAAGAGGGTTATTTCTAAGTGTCAGTGTAACTTGGCCAACACAATGGCACCTCTTCTTAAATTTCTGATGTACATTTGGGACACAGGATTTCATGTCACTGGAAGGAATTAGGATTGAATTATATGATGTTTGGCATTCGTATATTTTTTAACTAAAATTCTCTTCCCCATTCAACTTAAGAATTCCTGCTATTTCATTTTTAACTTTCTTGTTAGCATGTTTGATCTCAGTTTCTAGTTTTATTTGTGTTTGTGTCTATAGATTGTGCCTTGCCAGTCCATGCTGCAGACAATGAAGGATGAACAAGTTCTCTACATTCAATACTTGAAGTCCATGGCATTTTCAGTGTACTGCCAGTGCAGGCGACCTCTGCCTACACAGATCCACATTAAGTCCCTCACAGGGTTCGGGCCTGCGGCCAGCATTGAGATGACTCTCAAGAACCCCGAGGTGGGTAGTAGCAGGGCAGACCTTTGCAGAAAGCCAGCGCAGTCGGTAGCTGGATTGTTCCTCCTTTATTTAAGAATGGTAGTTAAATCCTTAAGTCAAATAGAAGAGATACTCCTCTGAACTTGTAAGATTTTTTGAGAAAGAGGCAAGCAGACTCTTGCTATTTTTTTGATCTAGGGCCTAAGGCAACAATATGTTTATTACTGTTACTTATGTTCGCCTCTCCTATATTTATCTTGTTCATTATTTTTTTAACTGAATCTGTGTCTTCAGTTACTAACTTTCTACCTTCTCCAGTTCTCTCTTAATCAGCAGTTGTGTGGGTGTTTATTTCATAAGGGCCCCTCATTTTCTGATGCCCATTATAACAGGGGCTGCTTTCTTCTCTTCTTGTCTGTATTCAAATGAATGCTTTTTCTCTCCATCTTAGTAACCTACGTCCCATAGATATGCACCTCGTGGAAAATTCCAAAACACCAAAATCAAACTTTTTTAAACAAAGTTGTACACTTCTTTTGTTTTTTCTACTCTCCTTATACTAAAGGTAGATGCACAGGGCAAAATTTAGCATGTTCAAAGCCTTCAGAATGAAGTTCCCACAAATTTATTACATGGAAGATTACCCATTAGTAAAAGCCAACAAAACTGCTGATTTTAGTTGGTAATGAAAGAGTGTTTTGTATTTTGGGTTTTTTTTAAAACCCTATAAAATGCTTTCCCTTTAATAAGTAAAAACTTAGAAATGGAAAAATGATGCAACTCTAGGTAATACTGCATTTGTTGTAACTTGGTTCAGGTCAGCTTGGTCCCAGGAGAGGAAGCTGCTTAGCTGACAACCTACATTCTTTCTGGATTATATAAAATTTCTATACTTGGAAGTTTTATTCTTTTGAGTTTGAATCTTTATTTTTATGAGCAGTTCATCTATTTTCTCTTATTAGCTTTTCTGAAATTAAAAAAATCAGTTTTTTTTTCTTTTTCTTATTTTGTCTCAGAAATTATGAGTTACTGCTTTTCTTTATAAACTTAATTTTTTTCTTCTTGTGGTTATTCCACAGTTCAGATGCAATCATTTCTTATGCTTTAATAAGAATTTATCACAACCTCAAATGGTAATTAATAGTATTCTGCATTTTCATAGAGGACAGTAAAGAATATCCCAAGGCATGGTGTAACATTTTTAAAGATTATAACATTGTGGCAGAGCACCATCAGGAGTTCATGAAATAAAGTGTGGCTTAAAAGAAAATAAGTGAAAAAATGTGCTTTTTTTCTTTTTGCTTTGAAACAGGAAGAGATAAATCACTTGATTTTATTAAAAACAAAAGAACCAAACATTATGAATAGTTACTGAGGTTTGTACATTTTTACTTCCATTGCAGTAATGATGAATTGCCAAAGGCTGCCTCTGCCTCAGTCTGCAGCTAGAATACCACCTTTCACTCATTAAACAAAGCCGAGTGTCTGCTGGGTGCCAGGCGCTCTACTAGGTGATGAGGATGCAGTGGGTGGGAAACCAAACCACCAGGCCCCTGCTTCTGGAAAGTCTCACTCTCCACAGTGGTACAGTCTCATGCAAACACATTGCCACATAAGGCAATCGTATCTTAGAATTTATCATGCAGATTTTAGAAGAAATCTTACACTAGTGTCACTTCTGTTTTTCATAGAACATCCAGCATCTTAAAAACAGAGTTTGGTAAGAATGTTACCTAGTGTCTTATCACAAGCTGTCTATTGATTGCATCTCAGATATTTGTTTTTCTTTTTTTATTGCATCTTATAAATTTGACACTTAACCTGTTGTTTCATACAAAACTTTTCAGGCAGCCTTGACTGGACTCTTTTTTATTATTATTATTGAAACATAATTCACATATTATAAAAATCACCTTTTAAAAATTATATAGTTCGGTGATTATTAGTTTATTCACAGAGTTTGCAGCTATCATCACTGCCTAACTTCAAAACATTTCATCAATCCAGAAAGAAACTTTATACCTATTAGCAGTCACTCCTCATTTTGCCCTTCCTCCAGCTCCTGGCAACAACTAATCTACTTTCTGTCTCTATGGATTGCCTGTTCTGGACATTTTATGTAAATGGGATCATACAATATGTTATCTTTTATGTTTGGCTTTTTTTATTTAGGATAATATTTGAGGTTTGTCCATGTCATAGCATAGATGTTGCTTATTAAATATTGAAAAGTCGGTGATTAAATTTTGTCCATTTATCTAAAATCTTTGTCTTAGTAACAGCTATTGCTTTGATTTCTTAAATTACACACACACAAGCATAACATACAAACTGAAAAGTAATCCTACGTGTACTGTTTGATGAATTTTACTAAGTAAAAATACCATGTAACAAGCATCTCAAAAGCTTCCCTTCTCAGTCCTTTTTGTCAGTGCAGCAGTAATCACTCTTCTGACTTATAACAACATAGTTTTGTCTGTTTTTTGACTTTTATATAAATTGAATCATATAATTTATAACCTTTTGTGTCTGGCTTCTTTTATTGTTGAGATTCATCTTTTGTGCTGCTTTTAGTGGTAGTTTTTTATTTCCTTTGCTGTCTTATATTCTGATTGTGCGACTATATCACAGTGTATCATCCATCTTACTAGTACTGTTGATGGGTATTTAGGTCATTCTCTGCAGCTAATATGATTAACACTATTGTGAACAATACTTGGTGTTATCGGTCTTTTTTATTTCAGACATTCTGGTGGTTTTGTGATGATGTCTCATTATGGTTTTAATTTTTACTTTTCTAATGACTAATGAAGTTGGGCCAGTTTACTTTCTAAAATTGTAATTTCTTTTACTAAGGAAATATTGGTTTGATTGGATGCCCTAGCTTCTATCATTTAAACAGACTTTTTGGTGCGTGTGTTATCATTGCTATTTATATATATATATATATGGTGTTGGTGGGGGCAATCTGTGACCATTATTTCCTCTTGGTTTCATTCAGTGTGCTGCTCTGGATGGTTTTGTAAATATGAAGTGGAGTCCCTTTGTGTTGATACTGATTTTGATTTTGATTTCAGCGGCCCAGCCCCATCCAGCTTTACTCCCCTCCTTTTATATTGGCCCCAATCAAAGACAAGCAGACAGAAGCTCCAAACAAAGACAAGCAGACAGAGCTGGGAGAGCTACTTGGTGAAGCGAGCCAGAAATACAATGTGCTCTTTGTGGGCTATTGTTTGTCTCACGACCAGCGCTGGCTTTTGGCTTCCTGCACTGACCTCCATGGGGAGTTACTAGAAACCTGCATTGTAAATATTGCTTTACCAAACAGGTGAGCAACCTTGGTGTTTGTGGTGCATGTAAATTGATGCTGTGCCTTTTTGAGATATAAATCTTTCTCATTTATCTTTCTAAATGCATTGGGTACCGAGTGGGTGGGTTCTTTGGAATCCTGTTGGTTTTGTCCGAGTGATAACTTTGATTTATTTGGGGACTCTTTCCCCATTTTTTCTGTTTTAGATCACGGAAGAGTAAAGTATCTGCACGTAAAATTGGACTGCAGAAGTTATGGGAATGGTGCATAGGTATTGTCCAAATGACATCTCTGCCCTGGAGAGTTGTTATTGGGCGACTCGGGCGTCTTGGCCATGGGGAGCTTAAAGGTGAGAAATTCTTGAAGGCAATGTGCGCAAGAAACAAAGGAAAAGGGCTGAGCTGGTGCTGAGCGAGAACATTGCACAATTGGTAGTAAGAATAAGGCAGATTATATTTTCACATTATGTTAAGTGTATAAGAAACCAGTAGTTTTTAAACTTTTCAAAACCATGTACTCAAAGAAAACTTTAAATAGTGAACCCCACTGTATAAAACAGACTGTTTTATTAATATAAAAAACATACTCAGTATATTAGAATTTCTAATGTTTTTTAATATTGATTCAAAGAAAAGTCAGTGTTTCGTGACCCACAAGTTGAGAACTGCTGCTGTAGAGCCTAAGACCATCAGAAAACACAGATATTTACATTATGATTCATAACAGTAGCAAAATTACAGTTATGAAGTAGCAACGAAAATAATTTTATGATTGGGGGTCACCACAACATGAGGAACTGTATTAAGTCACAGCATTAAAAAAGGTTGAGAACCACTGCTTTAGGGGATGTTCAATTGCTGGTTTAGGCCCAATCCCTGTGGGGTCGGACCTAAACTGGCAGTCAGACCTCCCTCTCGCAATGTGGGACCACTAGTTCCTAACTGCTCACTTGCCTGCCTGCCCAATCGCCCCTAGCTTCCTCTGCCTGCCAGCCTGGTCACCCTTACCTGCCCTCCCCTGCCGGCCTGGTTGCCCCTAATTGCTTCTGCCTGCCTTCCTGATCACTCCTAACTGCCCTCTCCTGCCAGCCTGGTTGCCCTCAACTGGCCACCACTGCTGGCCTGATCTCGCCCCCAATAGCCCTCCCCTGCCAGCCTGATTTTGCCCCCAACTATCCTTCCCTCCCGGCCTGGTTGCCCCCAATTGCCCTCCCCTGCCGTCCTGATCTTGCTCTCAATGGTCCTCCTCTGCTGGCCAATTTGGTTCTGATTGGTTGGCTTCAATGTCAGTCAGCCTCAAAAGCTCCACCTCCTAGGTAGCCATTGGCTCCTCACAGTACCCAGATTTGGTTCTGATTGGTCGGTTTCTATCCCAATCACTGTCTCTGGGCCCCTGGGCCTATCAACAGCCCTGATCAGAAAGGCGGGGCTGAAGAGAAATGGAGGCCTGAAGAGAAATGGAGGCGCAGCTGCTGGCCAGATTGGCAGAGAAAGAGAGAGGCAAGTGCTGTCAAAAGCTGCCTCAGAAGCAATGGATCAGTCCCTGCTTCAGGCCTCTCTCTGGCCCTGATTTGCAGCTCCCTCAATAGTCAGTGCCACAACAACCCAGCACTGACTATAGGACTGATTTTATTAAATATTGAAAAGTCGGTGATTAACTTTTGGTTGAGCCTCGGTCATTGCTATTCGTTATGACCCAGGGTTTTAATATATTAGGATACCAACTGCTTATTATTTCTTGCAAATACAACAGTCACAAAATACTGAAAGCAACTAACATAAGATAGTTGACCACTAGCAGCTGTCTTGCCAGGCCTTAAGCCCAGCTCATTTACTAACCTAGTGTAGCTACTTGTACAGTTTTAAAAGCCTAGTTTTATTTTATAAATCCTTACTAATTAATGACACATTTATAAAAAGTTTAATATATGCATAGAGATGGGAGTGGTTTCTATCTAAGATTAGCACAAAAGCAAAAACAGGTGGTTTTGTGCTTACAAGTGTATTAGAGCATAAAAGCAAACTTTCTTTATAAAGGGCCAGATAGTAAATATTTTGTATTTTACAGGCTAGCTGTCACTGTTACAACTACTCAACTCTGCCATTGTAACTTCAGAGCAGCCATGGATAGGACCTTAGTAAATAGGCGAGGTTATGTTCCAATAAAACTTTATTTACAAAAACTTGGTGAGCAGGAATTGGCATTGGGACCATGGTTTGTTGACACTTGCATTAGGCTGCACATGTTATTTTATTTTATTTTTACATGAAACTTACATTTTATTTTAGGGATTCCACAAATAAGTGATACAGATATAACTTGCATTATATACCCTGAGTGAGTTATTAGGGTATAACATCAGTTATACAAATACATAATATGTATTAAATAAGTTCTCTTAGGGAACATACATTGTTTTAGTAATAAATTATATTGTAGACAATTAGAAGGTAGTACCCTTTTCATATTTAAAGACTATTGTACTTACAATGAAACCAATATCAGTAGCCTAGAGGCCTATTACATTAGGGGGTTCGTCATTTTATTTCTGTTAGAATCCCTATCTTCTCTTCTAGTATGCCTTTTAGTCAATCTTATTTCTTAAAGGTTTTGAGCTACTCTTAACCCTGGGGAAAGTTAGAATGTAATAGAGAAGAAGAAGTGATCAAAACATAGCCTCGTCACTTAGTGTTTTGTAAAATTATTAGGCCATTGCCTGCCCTGTATGTTTTATTAGGCGGCCACACTCCTCTTGTCTCTGAGAGGGGAAGGGTGTAAGTGTGACCGAGAGAAAATGTGCTTTCAAGGAATGAAGACACAGAGAAGAGCCTAGCACACAGGAAATCAGTTTACTGACCTACGGTTTCTCCCTTCAGGAATCAGAGGCCTTGCACACATTGTTTCTGTGAGGCAGTATCTGATAGGAGCCTGTAGATTTCAGTCAGCTTTGTGAATTTCTGTTCTTTATCACCAGAGTATTTGTGATACCACCTTTTTCTTCTTACTTGATTTTTAAATACAAACCTTAATCTTTTTTATTTTTCTGTGGTTTTAAGAATACTGGCCACTTTTATTTCCGTCACTTCAGTTTGAGGTTCATTAGGAATATGAAATAGAAAAAAAATTTTCCTTTCAACTTCTCTTTCAGGAAAGAATTGCTTGTTTGAAAACATATAGAGCTAGAGAAGCCTGCAGGAATGGCATTTCATCAGTGGCATGGAGTGTGACCACATACTTTTATTCCCAGAGTTAACATAAGGTCAAGCAACATGTTCTTTGTAGCCAGGAGAGGACCCTGTGGGAAGCCACATTCCCAGTAGGGCCCAAACCTGGAAATTCACTTACAGGCAAAACTGGTACAACACTCAAACCTCACAGCAACATGAATCCTAAAGTCTGCGTATAACTGTGATACTTGGTTTCAGATTGGAGTATCCTCCTTGGAGAATGTTCACTGCAGACAATCAGTAAACGGCTCAAGGACATGTGCCGGATGTGTGGAATCTCTGCTACAGACTCTCCTTCTATCCTTAGTGCCTGCCTGGTTGCCATGGAGCCCCAGGGGTCCTTTGTAGTAATGCCAGGTAAATCTCTTCTTGTCAGTTTAATTAATGACGCATCACATCAGTTCGTCCACTCAAACTTAAGTTCATAGACAAGTGTAGAATGTATCTGTATTTTTTATTTTTATAAGAGGAAATTGTACTCAAGGTTCAAAAATGGAAACTACTTGTCTCTTCCAAGGGATGTAGTTTGCGATTTTTCTTATCTTTATTGACCACACCTTGGAGAGAGCCTACGTTCTGGCTGTGACTGAGAGGTCTGAGAGTCATGGCTCATTTCCATTGCCTGTCCCCAGTTTGTTGTTAGGTTATCAGCATCACCCTCCAAAAACAATTAACGGACACTAGTATGAGACATATTTTAATATCCTTTTGGAGATAGGTGTTTGACAGAATATCTAAGCAGCCTTGAGAGAACATACTTATATGTCGTCTCTCTTACATAGTTGAGGTTGAATGGTGAGGCACATACGGGAAAAGCATTTAGTTTAGTGCTTGGACCACAGTAAATTCTCAGCACGTACAAGTATGTGGATAGCCAGAATATTGTGGCCATAGAGTGTTGTTTTTTTTTTATACAATTTTATTTATTTCAGAGATGAAGGGAGATGTAGAGATAGAAACATCAATGATGAGAATAATTGATTGTCTGCCTCCTACACACCCCCTACTGGGATTGTGCCTACAACCTGGGCATGTACCCTGACCGGAAATCGAACCAGTGACATCCTGGTTCATAGGTCGACAATCTACCACTGAGCCACCATGGCCAAGCTAGAGTGTTTTAGGATTTGTTTGTTTTGTTTTTTTTACAAATTAGCAATTAAGCTATTATAATTTTATGGCAAAGCAATTTTATACTTTTAAAACTATTTTTACCACCCAGATATTTTTTTCATCAAATGGGAGACCCTTTCCTCTCACTCCCTGTAAAGGGAAATAGTATTGGATGTGAGACAGGTGGCCTGCAGGGGCCTGCTCGGCAGACCTTAGGTTGATTGTTGCCTGCACCACTTGAGCAGATTACAAAACTCTATTTGTGCTCTGTCCTCATCACAAAATGGGGATAATAGTTCTTACCTTGAGGTGGCCATGATGATTGAATGAGGTGACATGAATAAATAATGTAGCACGGAATCTGGGGTGTAGTAAGCATTTAATAAGTGTTAGTTATAATAATTATTAGTTGAATGGTTCCATGTCTACAGAATTGTATCATTTAGGAGAATAGTACTTTACAATTTGTCAGCAACCACAGGAGGAAGGGATATGGGAGATTTATTTTTAGAAATACTTCTTATATAAGTAATTAAAACATATTTGGTAGACTTAGTCCAATTTTATCTTTTCCAATATGAAATGAGGCTTGAGTTACTGTAGATGTATGCTGAGTCAGTTTCTTAAAGATATTTAAACACTTGGGCTCAACTTTAAATGTGTATTCTTCAGGGCAGTTGTGTCAGACTCCTACCTTTCCAACTCCAGTCCTCTTAAACACGTTATTTCTGGAGTTGTTCACTCTTGCACAAAAGGAATTGATACTTTTTTTTATTTTTAAAGATGCTGTCACAATGGGCTCTGTTTTTGGCCGAAGTACTGCATTAAATATGCAGTCATCTCAGCTTAACACCCCTCAAGATGCTTCTTGTACACACATCTTGGTATTCCCAACATCTTCAACTATCCAAGTGGCTCCAGCCAACTATCCCAATGAAGATGGGTTTAGCCCCAACAATGGTGAGTGGGGACCATGTTTGCCTAGAACTCAGCTTCTTCCACAAGAGACAGAGCTAGTGTGTGGAGTCATAGGACTGCGCAAGCTGTTCGGTGTTGTGATAACACATGAAGTATGAAGAGGGGCTTACGAAGGTTGGAGAATCTGGTTTTGAAGATTTAATTTGTCTGCTCTGTTACCAATACCAACTAAATACTTTCCTCTTTTGGGAAATTCATGGAATTCACTTTCTCTCGTTTTTCATGAATGACAAAAAGTAATATCTGCTTGGAAGTGTACTGTATGTGGGTGTTACTCTTTCAATAAATATTTCTTGATCTGATTTGAAAGTAGGAAGACTACTAGGCAATATGATGATAGCATCTGCCTTTAGCTAATCACTGGGAGTAGAATTTGTTCAAAAACAACTTTTTACTTGATTATTATTTTTTATTGAATATATTAAGGCATTCATTAAGAAATGGTTATTTATAACTATAAATGCTAAATATTATGCAGCTATTTGCATTTTTAAAGAATTTTTTACAGCTACCAGCATTTACTCCTGTTAAAGGGGGAAGGTAAAAGGACACCACACTATGTATGTACACTATATACCATATATAGTGTGAGCACAATGTATTAACAAAGAGGAGAAAAAGAATCATAGAACCAATGTTCGTGGTAATTGGGTTATGGGTGATGGTTTTCCTCTTTTGTACTTTTCTTTCCAAATTTTCTGCTCTGAGAGTATCTTACTTTTATAATATGGGAGAGAATTTCTTAATGAAAATGTGATACTTTGATCTGCTTGTATAATAAATAGGCCTCCAGTTTCAGGGTAGTTCACACCTCTGTTAACATGCATTAATTCAGCCTCCAGGATTTAGAGGCTAATTGGCTGCATAGATGGTATCTGTTGTTTTCTTAGATGGTGTCAATGTTAACTTTGCTTAATAATTAAATTGCTTCTTTAGTTATTTTCCCATCTTTTTATGTGCCTTTGGAGTCTATACAGAATATGGAGTTTTATTTTATGTTCTTTATTTCTTCATTCTATTAATACTTCACATTAGGATATCACTGGAGAAGGGTGCAAAGTGAAAGAATAATTTGCAGCCCTTGTACTCATTACACACACATTAAATCTTACTAATTTGTTAACAGCACCTGCCTGTAATAATCATAGCTCCCCAAAAAGAGTGTATTGTTGAAGTTGGGGATGTGGATCATTTTTTAAATTTTTGTGCTTTTTTTTTTCTCCCTTTCCTCTAGATGACATGTTCGTTGACCTTCCAT
This sequence comes from Lasiurus borealis, assembly GCA_004026805.1. Classification (NCBI taxonomy): domain Eukaryota; kingdom Metazoa; phylum Chordata; class Mammalia; order Chiroptera; family Vespertilionidae; genus Lasiurus; species Lasiurus borealis. The sequence goes on along the minus strand of PVJN01014665.1, from coordinate 8,831 downwards.
TCCCAGATGATATGGACAATGACATTGGCATATTAATGACTGGGAACCTTCATTCCTCTCCCAACTCCTCCCCCGTCCCTTCCCCTGGCTCTCCTTCTGGAATCGGTGTGGGGTCTCACTTCCAGCACAGCCGGGTAAGTGGGCTGTGTAAAACCATCTCAGTCTTCCAGAAAATAGTCCAGAGGCAGGACCAGCTTTTACTCTAGGCACCTTTCTTCCTGTTGGTCTTCGTCCTGGGTACCAGAGAAGTAAGTGGGAAAGTGACTCTGTAGTTGTTCCATTTCGAATAAAAGCGGGAATTCTAAAAGAAGTATATTATTCCTAATAAATCGTTTTTTTTCAGAATAGTCTTATTAATGCTGTAAGGGTTGTGTGCAATCAGTTTTCTTAACAAAAGTTAGTTTTGGTTACTTGCTGCTTCCCTTTTTTTTGTTGTTGTTGTTGTTGTTGTTTGTTTTTAATTTTTGCCTAGAGAGTGGTTTTCCAGAGGCTAGGTTGACAATCCTGCTTATTTAAATGCAAAGTAACCGTGTTAACAGAAGAACACGTTGTTGATGGGTAATTGTTCTGAAAGGCGCCTGACTATTGTGTCAGTGTCAGTGCCCTGGTGCCTTCTTGCATGTGGCCCCCATCTCCTCTGCAACCAGCTCGTGGGAAAGGCACGAGCCCACAGGAGGCTCCTTTGGAGAAATGCTCAGGTTAGTGCTGGAGGACTCAGGAAAAACCAGAGCTTACAAGTAGTTTCATCTGTAAATGTCATAGGGATATGGATTGTCGAGTCAAAGGCTTGGTCATGACTCATGCTTTGGTTAAATGCTCGAGGACTCGTGCCTTATCACTGTATTGTGCTTGTACTTAAAATATTAAGAGCCTGAAGTGTTAAGACACAGAACTGTTATGTCTAATATATTAAACTGGACAAGTATAAGCAACCCTGCTCCACTCATTTAGACACAAAAGTGTGCTTAGAGGACTTAGGTTTCCGTCAGGTGGGACTTTCATTGCCAGCCCTAAGTTTAACCAAGAGAAAGAAGATTTGAAACTGAAGTCACAGAGCAGTGAAACCAGAGAAGGTCCACTCCATGGCTGCCCTCATGATACTGCCCGCCCCACCTCCTCCTTTTGGAAGGAGAGATTCTAAATGTCTATTTCCCCAAAAATCATTTGCCAGTTAATAACAATTAGTTTCCTGGAGATTTTTGTGATAGGAACACAAATTTTCACTGAATAGTTTAAACTTAGGATTACTGTGAATTCTAGAGGCAAATAGCGTATCATCAGCTAAGAATGCATGCCGTGAATATGGATAAATATAGCTCAGCTACGTGGCTGACTAGCTCTGTGGCCTTGGACAAGCTTCTTTTACCTTTCTCAGCCTTAATTACCTTATCTGTGAAATGGAAATAATGCTACTGCCTCCACTACTGATCGTTGTCATTCAGTTTATTCATTAGAGTTGGTGATTGAATTGTGTGGTTAGTTTTATAAGAAACAGGTGTGTGGTATTTTCTCTCTTTGTCGGAGCCCCCAACCCTAAATAAAGCCTTTCAGTGAATTCCACGGTTTAAACTGCACTGCTTTGAAGCGAGCTAGTCACGTGGCCTTTCTCAATCCAGAGCACCTACAGCTAGGTGACCCCTGGGAGGGTTTTAGCATTTCCTCTTTCTGAGCCATTAACATTCTTTGATATCCAGTTAAGACATTACAGCAGGGGAAAGAATTTGCTTAAGGTTGTAGTAAGTTTTTATCTTTAACCATTTCAGATATAATACAACTTGGTTTAGTAGTTGAGAATTTTTCCCCCTTGAAACAGAAGGCTCGTGAAAACAGATTACTTATTATTGCTTTCATGAAAACTATACTAGCATTTTCAACTTTGGAAGCTAGCTAAGAGAATCAAAGGCGAGGAAATGCCGATTTTAGAATTGCCCAGCAGTCTCTTACAAGGGCCTGTCAGGAAAGGTTTGCTGACACTCACACAGGCTTCTTCAGGAGCAGCTCACAACGCTGGCAGGCCGGCGGTGTCCTGCCGGGCGGGGAGGGCTGCGTGTCATGGCAGTGTCCTTGACAGCACATAGCCACGTGCGTTGTATGTTTGGGGTTGACTGCTGGCACATGAGTGCGGAGATACCTTTAGCTGTCAGAGATTTGCTCTCTGTATTTTTGTTTGATACCTAGTAATGCCATGCAACAGTTAAGATTCTGCAGACAGCTAAAACCGGTTTGGCTCAGTGGATAGTGTCGGCCTGCGGACTGAAAGGTCCCAGGTTCGATTCCGGTCAAGGGCATGTACCTTGGTTGTGGGCACATCCCCAGTAGGCCGTGTGCAGGAAGCAGATGATCGATATTTCTCTCTCATCGATGTTTCTAACTCTTCTATTCCTTTCCCTTCCTCTCTGTAAAAAATCAAAAAAATATATTTTTTTAAAAAAAGATTCTACAGACAAGAAACCAAAGAAAATAAATCCGCACTTAATTGACTGATGTCATTGGTTTCGCTGGTACCTTCTGCCAAACTTTCTCTCAGATATCTGTGTGCAGCAGAGACAGTGCCTGCTCTATTGACCTTTCTCAGTTACCTGGCATTTTTGGATGAGATGCTGCCAGAAATAGGATTGCTCACCACAGTGTGCTGGGTGACTTGATAAAAAATGGGTGAAGGTTGTCAAAGGTACCAACTTCCGGTTATAAAACAAATCAGTCACAGGACATATGTACAGCATGGTGACTACAGTGTCACATATTTGGAAGTTGCTAAGAATGTAGATCTGAAGCCTTCTCATAAGAAAAATGTTGTATACCTATGTGTGGTGATGGATGTCAACCACTTATTGTTTGATTACTTTGCAGTATGAATTAGTACATTATACGCCTGAAGCTCATATAAGTATTACGTCAGTTACATCTGTGTGTGTTTTAGTTGCGTTCTGAGAGTGGGATTGGTAACAAGCGCTGATCGTACCTGGGGCTTGTTCTGCAGAGCCAGGGCGAGCGCCTTCTTTCTCGAGAGGCTCCGGAGGAGCTGAAGCAGCAGCCGCTGGCCCTGGGCTATTTCGTGTCAACTGCCAAAGCTGAGAATCTCCCCCAGTGGTTTTGGTCATCGTGTCCCCAGGCTCAGAACCAGTGTCCCCTCTTCCTAAAGGTTGGTTTGGTATCCTATTTGAAGTTTTGGAGGGAGGGAACGGAATGACTAACTTTTGCTGAAGTTTAATTTTGGTTAGAAAAATCTGTCACAATAGTCTTATTCTGTTCCCTGTTTCTCTCACATTCTACTTATACTCTGAGGATATTTCAATTACAGTTATAAGTGGAGAGTAGGATTTAGGCGATGAACCCAAAACCATGTCACAAAGAAATGAATTACGTTAACCCAAGGAGGGGACTCGGTGGAGCCCATATGATCCCTCTGGGATGGACACGGGATCCTGTATCGTGGTCTTTCTCCGGTTCCCATTGCACTGTTGTCAGTGAAGTTGGCCTGCGTGGACGTGACAACTAGCTGTCCTTCCTCCCCTGCCACGGCTGTCAGCACTCATCAGAGTAAAGCAGGGATTGGCTAAAAAAACTCCATGTTTACACTTGCTCTTCCTGTGTATTTCTTGGAAACTTTTCATCCAAATTAAAGATTAAATACAAAAGAAATTCCACTTCCGGTTTGGATGGCGGAAACTGGAAAGAAATCTCTCAGCCACAGGCTGGCAAAAACCCAAAGGTTTGACAACAGAACTCTGTTGCAGGGCTGTGGGAGAAGCCAGATTCTACAGCCTACCACTTCTCTTTTGATGCTGCAGTCCCAATTCTAGAAATCTATTCAAAAGAAACTTTGGCAAAAACAAAACATGACATATGTGAAAGATTAGAAACAGCTGAAATATCCACTAGTAGGGGCTGGTTGAATAAACTATAGTAGTGAAATACTAGTTGTCCAAAACAAATTGAGAAGTATTTTTATGTAATTATCTGTGGTGTATAGATTACTGTGCAGTAATGTATAACACACACACACACATCAGGAATGTTAAAACCAAAAATAATTGAAGGAATTTTCTTTTCCTAATGACTTTAACATATTATTATGAAATCAAAGAAATTATATGAAAATCCATGTAATCTTTATTTTTGAATTAGAGTTGTCAGTTTGACCCTACATTTACAGTTTCCTCTCTAAAAATGTATATACATATTTCAACTCTTGTCTACTGGAAAGGCTTAGGAGCAGTGACAACTTTGTAGCAATAAACACTTCTGTTGCCATGATCATAGTTCCTAAATACCATTTGTCATTCCAAAGAACCAGAATTCTTTGAAGAGGTGATTCCAGATCTGAAGTAAGAATTATTGAAGCTGAACCTGAGACATCTTGTCATCCTTGGTAGCAAGGAAGTCGCCTAAGATTATTAAGTCCTATCAAAGGGACCCGGTGGAGGTTTCCATTGCACAAGAATGATACCATTTGGTCATCAAAAAGAATGATGGTAGCAACAGGTGACATAAGCCCATGGGTTCATACTGGTGCTGAAACAGTCACCTAGTGAAGCTGCCAGAGCAGCAGTTCATTAACCTGAAACTGAAAAATAAGGAGAAAGTTTTCAGCAACTTTGTTGCCTCTCCTTTACATACTATATTTCTTAGCTGTTTAATAAATAAAACTAAGCTAAAACCATTAAGTTAAAAATTGATGGGGAACTTTAGAGAGGATGGAGAATGCTGGCACCTACTGAATTCAGTGACCACACTTATATTCAAGTGGGGCAGTAGAGTAAGACCTCAAGGGACACATGAAGTAACCATTGACAATGCCAGCTTTTATTTCCACCTTTGGGATATGGCCTATGTGGGCTCACCTTGTGGCTACTGAGCAGCTTAAAATTCACAGGCGCACAGGCGCCCTGACTCCTCAGGACCTAAGAGCGCCTGCTTCTGTCAGGCCGGCTGGCCCTCTCTCTGCCCAGGCCAGTCACTGTCTCTGTTCCTCCACAGGCGTCACTGCACCACCACATCTCTGTGGCACAGACGGACGAACTCCTCCCCACTCGGAACTCGCAGTGGGTTCCGCATCCTCTCGACTCCAAAACCACATCTGACGTTCTGAGGTGGGTACAGACCGGGCAGCACCGCAGCGCATTCGGAGTTACTGCCTTTGCTCTCGATTTCCCCGGGTCTTCCGTGGAGTGCGGTGTTGGTGGAGGAGATGCCGCCTGTGCGGCGGAGCCCGGGTCCGGCTGGCGCCGGGCCGCTGTGCGCGCAGGGCAGGCGGGCGGCGGGCTTGCTCACTAGGACAGTGGCCTGCGAGTGCAGCTGGCCTTGCCGCCTGCTGAGAGGAGGTGTTCGTGCTAATAAAGAGAGGTCAGAATGGAGGGTGGGGAGTTAGCAGGCAGTCTGGAATTTAAAGCAAACATCTTTAGCCTCTCATATCGATTTTATAAATGCAGTTAATTATAACATAAATTCCATAGTTGGGAATGCCTCTCAGAAGTGTGTACAAAGTTTCTTGCTTTTTAAGAGGCCATAAGCATTCTTCATGTATGTTGAGAAAATATACAAGCTTTTTCTAATGTTTTCAAATTCTTAAATGATTTGGGAATTACAGTTCAGCAAGAACCAGCTCATTATGATTTTGGCTTCCCTGGCCTTGTGGGCCACATATCTAATGAAAACTTTTCTAGTAGCCACATTAACTAATTTTTAAAAAATTAGTGAGATTACCTTTAGTGGCAAATTCATCAATTATATAAAAAATATATCAGGATTAACATCAAATATATCCAAAATATTTCAGCGGTAATTAGTATAAAAATATTCAGAAGCTATTTTACATGTTTTTGAAATGCCAAGTCTTTACAAAGCAGGGCCCATTTCATGCTTCCAGCATATGTGCGTTCCCGTGGCCAGCGGTGCCCTCTGAGACGGCAGTTAGCCTGGGCCGAGTTCAGGAGGATGGAAGGCCTCTTTCCGCAGCGCTTGGCCGTTGGAACTTGCGATCACCCCGCCTGCCAGGCCCGTACCCTGACCCGAGCCCTCTCTCCGCAGGTTTGTTCTGGAGCAGTACAACGCTCTGTCCTGGCTCACGTGCAACCCGGCCACCCAGGACCGCACCTCCTGCCTTCCCGTCCACTTTGTGGTGCTCACTCAGTTGTACAATGCCATCATGAACATACTCTAATGGAACAGCACTGTCCTCTGGCTCGGTTCCTTCTCCCGCGGCCTCGGTCCAGAGCCTGCCGCCCTCTGCAGGTGCCCGCCCACTTCCGAGACCACTCACAGGCCCGCACTGTGACTCCTCCGCAGGCGCGTGTTGTCTCTGCAGTGCTCCTCACGGTGACTCACGGACACTTCCTCGTGGACTGGAAACGTCCACAGCAGTGACTCCCGCCAGGGTGCGGTGTGAGCACCGGACCCCTGGCCCACGGGCAGTTCAGCTGGTGTTGGTTTTAGGAGGAAACGGAAGAGATGGTATCCTTTTGCACACAAGAGCCTGTGTTTTCAGTCTCTGTCTAAAACTAAGGGTAGGTTAGTCCTTCGGATGAGATCCTCTCGTTGTTGGTGTATGGCCTGTGGGTTACCTGAACTCCATATTCTAGGACTTTTTCCAAATGAGAACCAGCTCAAGTACATGATTTCACATGGGCTTCTCTCCCTAGTGCGCCCGTCACGAGGGCGTGAGTGCTGTGGCTAACTCCATACCTGTGTGTAGATACAGAAGTCTGGAGACATCTTCATTTTGTTTATTTATTTTCAATTGTTTTGTCATAGGGTTTTTGTGACTTTTAATTTTTTTTAATTTGTGAGGACCAGGTACAGTAGCTGAAACCCAACTCAGACCCACCATAGGATTCTTTGACTACATACCTCTGTCCTAAGAACAGAAAAGGAGTGGAAACCAATTGCGGAGACATGCCTAAAAAGTAACCCATTTCTAACCACCCAGCGGCAGGCTTTGCTAAGAACAAATTGGGTAAGCATTCTGCCTCGTCCTGGTTAAAGCGGCCAGCGCCTCATGAAGGATAACATTTTCTACAGAAGGCAGCCAAGCCCAGCCTAGAGCCATGGAGGCACGCCCCTTCCTTAGTTTTATATAGTCGCCAGGGGGATATATTTTCTAGTGAATTCTTATTGAAAGCCAGGTCTCTCATTAGGTCAAAGGGGACTCATGTACATACTGCAATTGAAAGTGTTTGCTCATAAAATCAGTTACAAATATGGTGAATTTTTTCTGGACCATAGTAATATTATTTCAAAGAAATATTACAACTTAACCATTAAATTAGTACTTGAAGTTGAGCCTTCGTGGTGGGACTTTTGTTTTTTAAAAAAATGCCTTTTTAAAGCATTAGTGGCTAATTGAAGTGTTTTATGACTCCTCATTCCAGGCCCGAGAGGGTTGTCTAAGGTTCCGTTCAGCTCTCGCTGGCGGTGTTGTCGGAGGGCGGGGTGGGGCTGGCCCGCGAGCCGCTTCGCCAGGCCTGGGGGCGCTAGTCGTCTGTGCAGAGAAGCGTGCAAACTGCGAACGTTCTTCCAAGAGACTGCCACGTCCTGGTTGTTAACAGAAAGGAAAATGTAATAACGATAGGATTTTGTAAAAGTATTTTTCTTGAAATAATCTAACGTTTAAAACATTATATTAAAAAAGTGGTGTGGTGGGAATGTGAAAGCAGAGAAATAACTTGTAAATGGATAATTTTGTTCTCTGTTCCACCAATTGAGGGGGGGTTTGACTTTCGCAATGTATAGGTTTAAAAAAAAATCTGATATATCAAAACCATTTGTATCTAATGTGTACAGTGTAAAATTGACTTTAAAAATATTGCAGTGCTATTTTTTCTTAATCAGAAAGGAAAAATTCTCAAGGCCTTTTGAAGAGCATAAGATGATGAAGATTGTAAACTTGTATAAAATTATCTTGGTGAGAAGACAAATTGTAAAGTAGATATTTGTAATCTTTTACCACTTTGGGGTTGCTTTTTTTTCCAGAATTCATCAGAACTTTGAAATTTTTTTTTTAATGGGCTGTTTTTAATGCAGGGGCTTTTCTTCCCTAGAAACCCAATTCTAAGCAAAAAAAGAAAAAGAAAAAAAAAAAACAACAAAACCCTACAAAAATTTTAAAAAAAAAAAGGCAGCAAAGGGTAGATTTCATCTGGTGTCTTTTATTTAAGTTTTTTAAGTTAAGAAAAGCTGGTGACATATTTATACGTTTTTGTGCAAAAATAAATGAATGGCAATAGATTTTAAAAAATCTTATTATGTACTTCTGTGTGAAAGTCTGTATAATATTTCCCTTAAATAATGCATTATTTTACTTGTGAGTTTTTTACTGAATTAATCTGAAATGTACAAGCCCTGGATTTGCTACAGAGTGAGAAGTTATTTTATTTTTTTTTAATTTTTAATTTTGGCAATCCTGCAGAAATCAGAACTCTTACCATGGTTTGAACTAAAAAGGGGAATCGGGTGGGAGGGGGGTATCCAGCATGCCTGTATGTATATCTCAGAGCCTTTTTTAAATGTAAAAGCTGTACATTTCTGGGAAGTTCTGAATTTTTTTGTTTTGTTTTCTTTTTTCCTTCAAGCATTTTGCAGTGAGCTTCTTTTATATATAGCAAACAATTTGAAAGAATACAAAAATATGTGAAGTTCATTGAAAAAAACCCTGCAGTATAGCGCTGGTACAGTACACTAAAAGACTTTGATAAAAGAAACAATACTAAAAGGCCTCCATTTTAAATGTCATTCATATATACCTTGTGAATGAGAGCTATATACTTTTACACACTTTTTTAGAGGAATAAATTATTGAATTACTGAGACTTTGAGTGGCTTTTTTCCCCCTC
>PVJN01014664.1:0-45398 GCA_004026805.1 Lasiurus borealis | reverse complement strand
GTGTGTGTGTGTGTGTGTGTGTGTGTGTGTGTGTGTGTGTGTGTGTAAGTGGGGGATAACTTCTATAATTTCTCAGATCCTTAGGACTGAAATAGTTAAGCAACCCAATAACATCTGTAGAATTGAAAAAAATCTCTGGTGTTCCCTCCCTCTAGGGAGCATGCCTATGCCTTTCCCTTCCTGTCTTCTTCCCCCAGGTGCATTACCTTTGCCTTTCTCACTTCTAAGCTCAAAGGCCCTTATTCTGCCTCTGTAACTTGTTTCCTGAAACTACACAGTCCAGAAGGTTCACTTCTAATACGTCTGTATATTTCTAAATAAACACTTATAATTTGAAAAGAAAAATATCTCTAAAACTGACAAATGAAGAATTGACTTCCATGACCACATTGGAAAGTCTTGGCCCTTCATCACTTATCTCTACTTCAGTTTCCAAATAAAGGGCCGTGTGTGTGTGTGTGTGTGTGTGTGTGTGTGTGTGTGTGTGTGTTTACTTTTAGAGACAGAAAAGGAGAAGATGAAAAAGAGAGAAACATCTTTCAGTTGCCTCCCATATGCTCCCCAACAAAGGATTAACCCTGCAATCTGGCATGTAACCTGACCAAGAATCAAACCCGAAATCCTTCAGTGCATGGGATGATGCTCCAATAAATTGAGCCATACCCATCATAGCAGGTTATCTATGATAAGCAGAAGAAAGAAATGAACAAACCTAAAGTAGCATCACCTATTAGTTCTGTAAATATCCTACATGGCTTTCTCTAAAGAAACTACCTCATGCAAATTAAGTACCTCCAGAGGCTCTTTCTTTTCTTTCTTTAAAATAAATCTTTATTGTTCAGATTATTATAATTTTTCCTCTTTTTTACCCCCCCTAACTCCCCTCCACCTGGCTCCCACCCCACCCTCTGCCCTTACCTTCCCCCCCCCATTGTCCTCATCCATAGGTGTATGATTTTTCTCCAGTCTTTCCCTGCATCCCCCTCACCTCTTTCCCACTGAGAATTATCAGTCCAATGCTATTATATTCACCAGTTTATTCTGTTCATCAAATTTTCAATTCACTTGATTTTTGGATTCACTTGTTGATAGACATGTATTTATTGTTCATAATTTTTAGCTTTACTGTTTTCTTCTTTTTCCTCTTCTTAAAGAATACCTTTCATAATTTCATATAATACTGGTTTGGTGCTGATGAACTCCTTTAGTTTTTTCTTATCTGTGAAGTTCTTTATCTGACCTTCAATTCTGAATGATAGCTTTGCTGGGTAGAGTAATTTTGATTGTAGGTTCTTGCTATTCATCATTTTGAATATTTCTTGCCTCTCCCATCTGGCCTGCATAGTTTCTGTTGAGAAATCAGATGACAATCTTATGGATGCTCTCTTGTATGTAATGAACTGTTTTTCTCTTGCTGCTTTTAATATTCCCTCTTTGTCTTTTGCTCTTGGTATTTTAATTATAATGTGTCTTGATGTAGTCCTCTTTGGATTCCTTTTGTTTGGGGTTCTGTGTGCCTCTTGGGCTTGTAAGTCTGTTTCTTTCACCAGATGTGGGAAGTTTTCAGTCATTATTTCTTCAAATAGGTTTTCAGTATCTTGCTCTCTCTCTTCTTCTGGCACCTCCACAATTCTGATGTTGGTACGCTTGAAGTTGTCCCAGAGGCTCCTTATACTATCTTCACACTTTTGGATTCTTTTTGCTTTTTGCTTTTCCAGTGGAGTGTTTCTTGCTTCTTTTTATTTCAAAATTTAACTTGATTCTTGTGTTCCTCTAGTCTGCTGTTAGGTCTCTGTAAATATTTTTTGTTTCAGTCAGTGTATGTTTAATTTCTAGTTAGTCCTTTTTCATCTCTCTTGGATCTCGCTAAATTTATCCATCTTTTCTAGGAAATTCTTGAAAAACCTTAAAACTATGGTTTTGAACTCTATATCCAGTAGTTTGTTTTCCTCCATTTCTTTAGTTTGCGATCTGTTCCTCTGACTCTGCATTTTCACTGCATTCCTGAGTTGGTAGAATAGGTTTGTGTGCTAAGTGTCCTATATGGCCTAGTAGCTCTGCCTCCCCAGTTACCTGAGGTGGACACTCTTGGTGCACCTCTTTGTGGACTATGTGTACAGTCTTGTTGTAGTTAATTATTGATTGTTGTTGGTATCACTGGGGGGAATTGACTTCCAAGCCAATAGGTTGTGAGAATCAGCTTTGTCTGCACCCAGAGAACTTCTGTGCTGGACTCAGCCTTAAGACTTGCAAGATTGCAATAGCCTCTGTGCTGGGCTTGGATGTGGTAGAGTCTCAGGGCTAAGCAGACAGCCTTGGCTTCCTGTCAGCCCTGCCCTACATGGCAGGCCCTGGGTCACAATGCCCCTGGGTAATCGCTGCAGCCCTCTCTGTGCACATGCTCGCATGCACCTCCAGACCTCTGCCTTTCTGGGTCCCCTGAGTTTCTGGGGTTCAGTGCAGTCCGACCTGGATTTCAGTGCAGTTTGGAGGTTCTGTTTTCCTCCCGCTAGAGAAAGCCAGCAGCACAATCAGTAGTCAGTCCTCTTTGTGCGCGCCTCCAGACCTCTGCCTTTCACAGCTCCCTAAGTTTCTGTGCACTCCTCCCTTTTCACAACAATCCAGACTCCCCCTGTATGAGTCTCACCCGGATCTGGGGTTCAGTGCAGTCAGAAGTGGGGTTCAGTGCAGTCAGAATTTTCTATCTCCCTCCCTAGAGGAAGCCAGCCAGACCCTCTGCCGCCTGTCCTCTCCATGCACATGTCTCCATACCTCAGCTTTTTACAGCTCCTCTGAGTCTTTGTGAGCCCCTCTCTTTACTTCTAGTTGTAGAATTTTCACTCAGCCAGCTTTCCTGTGGTGTCTGTTCTGTCTTTTAGTTGTAGTTTTGAAATTGTTGAGTGAGGCAGCTGTTTAGGTGTTCACCTATGCCGCCATCTCAGTTTCTCCCAGAGGCTCCTTCAGTGACTGAATCTAACAGGCAGTTGGCCTGGAGAGGCAGGCAGAGGCAAATCTCAGGGTGCCTTGAAACTGTTGCTGACCTACACTCAAGCCCGGTGCTGGTAATAGTCAGTCTTATGGCAAAACTAGACCCAGCAGAGGCAGCCACAAACTGTAGCTCCAAACAGGTTGCCCAGAGCCAGTAACAAGCTATATCTAAATTTGGTCTGCATCAGAGTCCCTCCCAGAGGCCCAAAACCAACACACTTAGTGGCCAGCTTTAGACAATATCAGAGCAGGACCCAATAAGCTTCACAAGTAGCATGTCCAAAGGGAAATCTCAGCAGGCATCAGATACTGCTAAGGTGAATTCTGTGTTATGTGATCATTACCACACAGCAGCTCACACATTATGCACAGGGTAGATCCTCACAGTCAGCCTGCCAGAAGGTCAATCCTGTGTGTGAACAAGCCAATAGCAATAAAATCCAATTATAACAGGAGGGCCCACATAGCCCACACAAGGGACATTCCTAGAGCACCCAGCACAACTGATCAAGGGAGACTGTGCCACAGGACCCCACAGAACAGCTACTTCATATGGCCACCCTACCAAGACTGGGAATCATAGCAGATCTATCTAATACATAGAAACAAATACAAAGAGGCAGCCAAAATGGAGACAAAAAAACATGTCACAAGTGAAAAACAGAAGAAATTTCCAGATAAAAAAAGCTAAATGAAGTGGTCACAAGCAACTTATCAGTTATAGAATTCAGGAAAATGGTTTAAGAATGGTAAAGAACTTAGTGAGAGCTACAAAGAACAACAATATAAAAAGGACATAGAACCCATAAAAAAGAACCAATCAGAAATGAAGAATACACTAATTGAAATGAAGAATACACTGAAAGAAATGAATAGTTGATTGAATGAAGTAAATATTTAATCAGTGATTTGAAAGACAAAGTAAGAAAAAACACCCAATCAGAGTAAAACATATCTTGATGGCCATCAAGGAAGAGATTGATAGTAATACATCATAATAGGAATGTTAATACCCCATTAATATCAATGCATAAATCTTTCAGACAGAAAATCAGAAAGGAAATAGTAGCCTTAAATGACACACTAGTTCAGGTAGATTTAATTGATATTTTCAGAGCATTTCACTCCAAAGCACAAAAATATATATTCTTTTCAAGTAAACATGGAACATTTTATAGGCCACATGTCAGAACATAAAACAAGTCTCAATAAATTAAATAAGATTTAAATTATATCAAGCATCTTCTCTGACTGTAATGGTATGAAATCAATCATAATAAAAAAAAACTGAAAAACACACAAAGTCATAAAGCCTAAATAACATTTTATTGAACAATAAATGGGTTAACAATGAGATCAATGAAGAAATCAAAAGATACCTTGAAACAAATGAAAATGAGAACACAGCAACCCAAAATTTATGGGACACAGAAATGCAGTTCTAAGAGAAAAATTCATAATATTACAGCCTTAACTCACAAAATAAGAAAAATATCAAATAAACAATCTAACTTTACACTTAAAGGAACAAGGAACTAGAAAAAGAAACATAAACAAAGCCCAAAATGAGTAGAAAAAAATAAATAAAAAAGAGCAGAGCATATATAAATGAAATAATATAAAAGAAAAATATAAAAGTTGAATTATAAAAGAAAAAATCAATAAAACCAAGAGCTGGTTCTTTGAAAAGATAAACAAGATTGGCAAACCTTTAACCAGACTCATCAAGAAACAGAGACTCCAAATAAATAAAATCAGAAATTAAAGAGGAGAAGTAACAACTGACATGAAAGAAATACAAAGGATTGTAAGAAAATATTACAAATAACTACATGTCAACAAATTGGACAATTTGAAAGAAATGAAATATATAATCTTCCTTAACTGAATAAGAAAGAATTAGAGAACCTTAATAAACAAATAACAATTAGTGAAATTAAAATAATAATCTAAAAACTCCCAACAAACAAAAGTCCTAGACCAGATGGCTTCACAGGTGAATTTTACCAAACATTCAAAAAAGGAATATCACCTATCCTGCTCAAACTATTCCAAAAAAAAATTCAAGAGGAGGGAAGACTCCAAATCTTATTTTATGAAGCCAGCATCAACCTAATTCCAAAATGAGATAAAGACACTACCAAAAAAAAAAAAGAGGAAATTATCAGTCAATATACCTGATGAACATAGATGCTAAATCCTTAACAAAATATTAGCAAACCAGATCCAGAAATATATTTAAAAGGTCATACACCAGGATCAAGAAGAATTTATTACAAAGATACAAGGTTGGTACAATATCAGTAAATTAATAAATGTAATATACCACATAAACAAAATGAAAAGAATAAAAACAACATGACCATATCAATAGATATGAAAAAGCTTTTGATAAAATCCATTTATGATAAAAACTCTCAGCAAAGTGGAAACAGGGAGAACATACCTCAATGTATTAAAGGCCATATATGAGATACCCACAGCCAAATCATACTCAATGGGCAAAAACTACAATTGTTTTCCTTAAGATCAGAAACAAGATGGGGATATCTACTTTTACCACTCTTACTCAACATAGTACTGAAAGTCCAAGCCACAGCAATCAGACAAGTAGAAGAAATAAAAGGCATCCAAATTGGAAATGAAGAAGTGTAACTGTCCTTATTTTCAGGTGACCTGATACTATATATTGAGAACTCTAAAGATTCTACCAAAAATACTACTAGAACTGATAAATGAATCAGTGAAATAGCAGGAAACAAAATAAACAGTTGGAAATCAGTTGCATTTTTATATATCAACTAGAGGCCCGGTACACAAAATTCATGTATGGGGGTGGGAGGGGTCCCATCAGCCCAGCCTTCACCCTCTCCATCCAGGACCCCTCAGGGGATGTCCAACTTCCAATTTAAGCCCAATCCCCAGGAACAGTGGGACCTCTGGCTCCTAACTGCTCACCTGCCTGCCTGCCTGATCACCCCTTTCTGCCTCTACTGCCAGGCTGGTCACCCAGAACTGCCCCCCCAATCAGCCTGGTCATTCCTAACTTGTATCCCACCCCCCCACTGGCCTGGTCACTCCTTACTGCGACCCTTGCTGGCCTGATTGCCCCCAACTGCCTCCTCCCACTGGCCGGGTCACCTCTCACTCTCCTCCTGCTGACCTGGTCACCCTCAACTGACCCCTCCCCACTGGCCTGGTTGCCCCATGCAGCCTGCCACCCAATCGTTTAGTCACCCCGCACTAACCCCCCTGCCAGCCTAGTCGCCTCACGAAGCCTGTTCAGTTGTCTGTTCTGTTGTGATGGTCACTTAGGCTTTTATATATAAAGATAATAAGCAATAAGAAAGAAAAACTAAGAAAACAATCCCATTTACAATGGCATAAAAAAATACTTAGGAACAAATTTAATCAAGGATGTAAAGACCTGTACTCATAAAATTATAAAATACTGAAGGAAGCAATTGAAGAAGACACATATAAACTGAAGCATATACTGTAAAAGTGTATAAGACTAAATATCATTAAAATGTCTATACTACCCAAAGAATCTATAGATTCAATAAAATTCCTATAAAGGTATCAATGGTATATTTCACAGAAGTAGAACAAATATTCCAAAAAATTTTATGAAACCACACAAAAAATACAAATAGACACAGCAATCTTGAGAAAGAACAAAGTGGGAGAAATTATGCTACCTGATAACAAACTATACTACAAGGACATAGTAATCAAAACACAAAGTACATGGCCAGCCAGCATGGCTCAGTGGTTGAGCATTGACCTATGAACCAGATCACAGTTCAATTCCGGATCAAGGCATATGCCCAAGTTACATGTGCACCAGGCCTCTATCCTAATAAAAGAGTAATATGCAGATTGATCATCACTTCAACACACAAGATGGCTGCCCCCATGTGTTCAAAGATCCTGCCCCATGTGGACACAAGATGGCCACCACAATATGTCCAGCAGGATAGGGCATTTGAGAGGGACTAGGCTTATTAAAAAGGGCAGTTATGGGTGATCAGGCCAACAGGGGAAGACAGTTGGGAGGGACCAGGCCTGCAAGGGTGGGCACTTGAGGGCAATCAAGATTGCAGGGGAGGGCAGTCAGGGGTGACCAGGCCAGCAGAGGAGGGAAGTTAGGAGTGACTGAGCCTTCAGGAGAGGATAGTTGGCGGGGACACATGCCTGTAGGGGAGAGCAGTTAGGGAGGACCAGGCCTGCAGGCAAGGGCAGGTAGGGGTGACCAGGCCTGCAGGAGAGGGCAGTTAGGAACAAATAGGCTTGCAGGGGAGCAATTAGGCATCAATCAAGCTGGCAGGGGAGTGGTTAGGGGGTGATCAGGCTGGCAGGCAGAAGTGGTTAGGAGCAATCAGGAAGATAGGCAGGCAAGCAATTGGGAGTAGCAGTCCTGGATTGTGAGAAGGATGTCTGACTGCCCGTTTAGACCCGATCCCACTGGATTCGGGCCTAAATGGACAGTTGGACATCCCTCTAGGGGTTCCAGATTGGAGAAGGTGCAGTCTGAGCTAAAGGACACACACCCCTGTGTATGAATTTCATGCACTGAGCCTCTAGTTCTTTTATAGGAAAATATCACATATGCTATGTGAATTTTTTTCTTTCACATATAGAGACTTGGAATATATCCTTAAATGCTTAGCACTTCTCCACTTATTAGGCAGTGAGATTTAAAAATTCTCAGCCTCTTGGGAAAAGCAATAACTGTTAAGCAGAAATAAGCCAGACTAAAAAACTACTAGCTGATTCATGGAATAGGATATGCATTTATAGACCTTTTCTGAAGACACCATTAAAGAAAATAATATAGGAGAAAATCTAGTTTAAGTGCAACCAGTATTCCTCTAATTATTTGGGGGATGCAGATTTTAAAATGCTTGTTTGAGAAGAAATAAACTGGAAATTAGAATGGAGAGATTACAACTAAATATTGTATTTGATGTTGATGTTCTCCTCAACAACAACAAAAAATTACTCCAACTATAGTAGATACATATCTCTGTTTTCCAACACCAGTCAATCAAATGCATTGGGTGTCATTATGATCTGCATACTTTTCTAAGTTCCATGAAAAATAAAGTTATTTTTTAAAAGCTATTACTTATATATTTACCTTGTAAAGTTAATGTTGTTAAAAATTAGAAGCAAAATAAAATATAATTTTTATGTTTTCTAAATTCCTTTTTAAGGAACTAGGACACAAGAAAATTAAAGAGATTCTGATTTTAAATATTCATATTAAAAATTCTAAGAAATTATGCTTTTATTTTTAAGCAACTGCCTTTACTAGTAAAGAGTTGTAAAAATACATTTCTCTTAAAAAAATTGATGGTTGTTATTTAGTGAAAGTTATTATTCTTTAAGTTTTCTGTTTGTA
This sequence comes from Lasiurus borealis, assembly GCA_004026805.1. Classification (NCBI taxonomy): domain Eukaryota; kingdom Metazoa; phylum Chordata; class Mammalia; order Chiroptera; family Vespertilionidae; genus Lasiurus; species Lasiurus borealis. The sequence goes on along the minus strand of PVJN01014664.1, from coordinate 37,003 downwards.
GGAAAAAAATCAATCTTTCTAACCTTGGTTTTGAGCCAAGTCTCAATGAGTATGGATAAACTGCTCAAATAAACATAATTTCGCTCCTCTTAACTTTTAAAATAAAAGTAATACTATACAAATTTGATAGTTTTTAGTCAAACAAACCAAAGATTTTTGTAGTTTATTGCAAAAATTCCATTTAGAAAATTCATAGAGCAAAATAATTTGTTCCTTCACAGGAGTTGATCCATAACATCAAATTTCTAATGACATTTTCAACATAACAATCAAAAATGATCTCACTATCTTTGCACAATATTTCCATCAAGTTCCCCTATCCAAAATAAGTGGGTGTTGTTGTTGTTTTACTGTGGTTAATCCACAAAGTTTTCCTAGCAATTTTTTCTTTTGCCTGGATCTGAGTCCTATTGTCAAATCCCTACAATGCAACATATATTTAATGAGAGCTTCAAGTGTGCAAAGCTCTGGGTTTAGCTCTATTAAATCCCTGAGTCCTACTATAAAATTTTGTTTTGCCTGCGTCAATGATTCCATTTGAGAGGGTAAATAACTCCAATAACCTTCTTACTGGTCTCCATACTTCAATTTATCCCTCCTTTAATACCACCTGAAAGTTACAGCCAGATGAATTGTAAAATAGAAATTTAATGCTTTGGGAAAAGCACAAAATGCTTCACCTTTCTAAAGTAAGTTCGCATATTGTTTTTAGGTGTTAAACTCTCAAACAAAATATTTGAAAAAGCCCAACACACCAAAGGTATGAAGGCAGATTCTTGGGTTAAGATAGAGAAAGGGGATCAAAGATCGCAGGTTCAAAGAGTAATGTTTAGACTTATTGCCTTATATCGAAGGTGTTCCCCAAAATAACTTGTGTTCTTTAATCACTATCTTCCTCACACCATATCCATTCCTGAAACTTCTGGATCAAGCAAACATCTGATTATTTTCTCTCAAATATACTCTAACCAATGCTACCTCTGTCACCTTAGTTTATGCTATATACTCCACCTGAAATCCACCTTCTTCCCACCACTTAAAGCACACGTAAGCAGTTATTCAAGGCTTAGTAAAAGTCTGCCTGCTTTCATACATTCTCTAATGCCGTGAAAATTTCCTCCTATATGTGTATAACACTGCCATTTTGCTTTGTATGTTACGGTAGCTTTTATATTGTTTAAGGTGGTTTTCCCGTTTTCCTCACTGATTTATAAATATCCTTCCAGTTACATGACTTCTAGGCAAACATTCTTACAATACAGATTTCCTATGAAGATTGGTCAACCATCACCAATAGCTATGTCTTAGTCTCTTAGTATCTATTGCTATATAATGATTTACCACAAACCTAGCAACTTAAAACAGCACACACTTATTACTTCACAACTTCTATAGATCAACTTAGCTCAGTCCTCTATTCAGGGTCTCACACGGCTGCTGCACGGCATTGGCCAGGGCTCTGGTCTCAGCTGCAGCTTGGTTGATGAAGAATCTGCTTCCAAGCTCACCTGGGTGTTTTCAGTTGTTGGACCAAGGGCCCTCAATTCATGCAGGCTCTGAGTCAGAGGCCACACTAGCTTCCTGCCACGTGTCCTCTCCATGGCAGTTTGCTTCATCAAAATCAGCAAGGGAGAGTCTCCTTGCAAGGTATTATAATATCATGTAACATAATCACATATACATAATCATGCACATCTAGTCACCTTTGCCACAGTAGACTTGGCTGGAAGCAAGTCACACTTCAGTGTAATTCTGAAGGAGACAAAGTTTATTTGTGTCTATTATTTTATTTCATCTTTGACAAAATGTTGTATGATCAGTATTAGTAGCCATCACTTAAGAGATAGAAAAACAGACTCAAAAAAGTAAAGTTTATATGTCCAAAGTAACACAAACAAAAGTGGAGTTACTAGTTTGTTCCATTTGTTGCAATTTTATGTGCTTGGCATCGTTTTAAGTACTGATATGATAAAGATCGCCTATACCCATTTTATGTCAGCCTGAATCCTCTTCTCTTGGATTTTTATAAAATGTCCCCTTTGCAGGTAAAAGCAGGGCGAGCCAAGAAATATTGAGCAACATCAGAGCCACAAATTTTCTGGAAAGGCTGGCAGTGCTCTGTCACACCATTCAGTATTGGCAAGGATGCCTGCCCTCCATTAATGAAGATTCTGGGAAAGACCTCACTGTGAGTCCACATTATGGCAGCTTCTAATTAGCACATTGTCGATATAAAGAAGAAAGACTAAGTGTGTGTTAAGCACTGCTTATGTCAAGACTTCAAAACTAAGGCAAGAATGAAGAAAGAGTTAAAGTATTTTCACAGTGACTGCAAGATACTAAACAATTAATGTTATCTTAATGAATTAGTTAAATAATTGTCAACTTTGTCAAATATGGGTTTTCTCAAAAGCTAATTTTACTAACAGTATTCTTCTTTCACTTTTATCATAAATTTAGATGTGTTTTTTGGAACACAGATCAAAGGAGGAAAGAACACACTTCTTTTTAAACTGTGGCTATAACTTGAAACTAAAAAGAACTAAGATTCGTTCAAATGTAACTCAGGACGTCCCAAGTTCTCACAATTCTTATGTCAGCCTGCTTTTTCTTTGTTTCTTTCTTTCTTTCTTTTTTAAATATACTGTATTTTTATTGCTTTCAGAGAAAAAGAGAGAGGGAGAGGGAGAGAGAAAATTCAATGATGAGAGATAGTCATTGATTAGCTGCCTCCTGCACACACCCCTGCTGGGGATTGAGCCCTCAACCCAGTAACCAGGGCATGTTACCTTGACCATAATCGAACCCGGGACCCTTCAGTCTCCATGTTGACCTCTATCCACTGAGCCAAACCAGCTAGGGCAGCCTGCTCTTTCTTTGAATGTTTCTTCCACTTAGGATAAGAAATTTAGTGTCCATTTTTCTATTTCTCTTCAGGCTGAGGGAGTGTATTATGCTGATTCTTCTCACCTCTAACTTTAATACATGTTTTTCCTAATTTTTGCCTTTTCAATAAATACCCTGGTCCAAACACCCTGGTACCAACAAAATTCAAACAAGGCTTTATTGAAGGTTTAGGGCAAACGAACACAGAACAGCAACATTAAACACTAAACATTAAAGACCTTATTATTTGGGGTTTTGTTGACCTTTATAAAAATGCTATCATTTAGTTTGTAATCCTCTGAAGTTTGCTTTTCTTCATGTTTCTAAAATGCACCCATACAATTTTGCGGTTTCAACAATATGACTGTTCTGCTTCTCTGGCTGGGTGGTGAGTGCCCAAGTATTTGTTTCATTACAATGCTTCAAAAATTAAAAAGCACTGTATATTTCTGTCATATATATCAAGTATTACATTTTAAAGACATTTTGACTAAGTATTAGCCACCTCAATTCTGACAGCTCTTAGCATCTTCTGGAACCTCTCATGATTATTTATCATATGGTGCTCATTCGAAGACCACTAGACTCCAACGCCTTCATTTCGCCCTCCTCTCCATGGCTTTCTTCTAATTGCAGCTCTTGATCCTTGGATTCCTGACCCTGACTTTTCAAACCATATTATTCAACATGACTTTCTAATAAGCAACCTCAACCCCAATATCACAGTGTCTTAACATAATAATACATATTCTTGGTCCTGTAAATATCAGAGCTGAAGTTGCCAGCTGGGAGATCTCCTGGGAAGCTCTTCCAAGTGGTCACTCAGGAGCCAGGCTCTTTCCATTGTGTGTTCCCTCATCTCAAAGTCCTTTCCTTTCTGCTATATGGTTGGGAGGAAAGAGCAAAAAAGATCACACAGGAATTTTTTATGGTAGGGCTTGGAAGTGGCATGCATCACTTCTGTTCACTTTCCATTCATAGAACTCAGGGACATGGTCAATCTAGATACAAGGGGTTGCGGGGAAATATATATATCTTCCTTTGTATCCACGAGGGAAGAAAAACCGTCTGATAAACTCATAATATTGTCTCTGGTTTTCTTTTGCTTGAGGCCATTATGAAAGATAGGGAGGCAAAGGATAGAAAGTGGTTGTTTAGATATATATATCTTTATACACAGATAGAATACCAGGCTTTTTTTTTTTAATGAAACCAGACACTTTATATTCATGGATCAGCTACAACCATATAATGGGGATGGAGAGCATTTTGAGATAGTAAGAGGAGATTTCCTTAACAAGACTTTTTTGTTAATAACATTCTCTGTCATAAGAAAAAAGAAGATCATACCTGGCTGGTGTGGCTCAGTGTTTGAGTGTCAACTTGTAAATTAGGAGGTCACAGATCATGGTTCGATTCCCAATCAGGGTACATGCCCAAGTTGTGGGTAAGATCCCCAATGTGGGGTATGCAAGAGGCAGCTGATCGATGATTCTCTCTCATTATTGATGTTTCCATCTTTCCCTCTTCTTTCCTCTTTAAAATCAATAAAAATATTGAATGAAAAAATCAACAGAAGTTCTAAATCCACTTATTTTTCAATTTGTCTCAGAATTAGTTGTCTTGAAAACCAAGAGAAAAGAGTATCTTGAATTACATAAAGAGTCACAACCTTGCCAAAGCCAGTTTGGCTCAGTGGATAGAGCATTGGCCTGCAGACTGAAAGGTCCCAGGTTCAATTCCGGTCAAGGGCATGTACCTTGGTTGCGGGCACATCCCCAGTAGGAGGTGTGCAGGCGGCAGCTGATTAATGTTTCTCTCTCATCAATATTTCTAGCTCTCTAGCTCTCTCCCTTGCTCTCTGTGAAAAACCAATAAAATATATTTTTTTAAAAAAAAGAGTCACAGCCTGGAGGACTAGTATCATGGAATTTATGCCATAAACCTTAGATGAGGGAAAATTTAATCATGAAGGCAAAGAGGTTTCCACATCTCAAAAGGAGATTATATACCAGCCAGTGGGTAGGAAAGGAGAAATTGAAAGTGACTTACTGTTGTTTAAATACTGGTAGCTACTTGAGAAAATGTCTAATGTTCCATCTCCTTAGACTAGATAATAGTTGGTAAGAATGACGAAGGGAAGGAGGCATCTCTGAATATACTTATCTATCTGAGATAAGCTTTAAGAGATCCCAGAACAGAAGGATCATTGCCTGGCTATAAAGAGTATAACCAGGAGCTACATAGAGAAATTCTCCATCCAATCCTCCATGCAAATTGGACATATTACCTAGGCAACTGGATCTGAAATAGCACTGGCTGAGGGGGGATGCCCAGGAGGTTGGGCCGAGAGCTTCCTCATAATAGCCTTCACACTCCATAACAATGTGGATGCAGCAGCCAAGAGTTCCCTAGCGATCTTAGCAGAATATAAACAACATTAAAAGTCCACAGTCCAAATAAGGCCTTGCAATATGGTGTGATTTCAGCATCAGAGGCAACATGCAAGACCAGAATAAAAGAATGACATCTTAGTGGGAACCATAGGGAATACAGGATATCCAGCAACCAGGTGGCTGGCTCCTAATGCCAGAATGAAACATAAGATTACCACCATCACCACCCCCAAAAGGGCCAGATTACAGAATCATAATTAAGTTGTTACCCAGAAGAGACTTAAAGTTTAACTGAAAGCGCTAATTACTTTTTTTAAATATATTTTATTGATTTCAGAGAGGAAGGGAAAGGAAGAGAGAGAGATAAACATCAATGATGAGAGAGAATCATTGATTGCCTGTCTCCTGCACACCCCCTACTGGCGATCAAGCCCATAACCCAGGCATGTGCCCTTTATCAGAATGGAACTTGGGACCCTTTAGTCTGCAGGCAGACACTCTATCCACTGAACCAAGGCAGCCAGGGTGCTGATTACTTTATATTGGCAATAATGAGTGAGTCGGCCATGTCATCCAAAGGTCAACATTACCAATTCAACTTCAACAGGAGTCCTCAATTTGGAGTGCTGTGAGAGAAAAACTATTTAGTATGGAACAGCTTGGCTGTGAGTCAGCTCAATTATGAAAGAGTGCAGCTGTGGAACAACACAGCTATGAGGCAGCCCAGGTGAGGCATTACAGCTCAGCTTTGATGTATCAGCTCCAGCTGGAGAAATGGAATTTTTAATGGAAACTGAAAGTTCACTTCACTGTGAAACTGGTTTATATAGAGAAGAACTCCCACCCTGGTCCCTGTTTGGTACTAGTTCTCATGTAATTGAGGACTCTAAAACACAGTCTGATTCATCCAAAACGCACTATCAGGATAGTGTTGCTCTGATTGGTCAGTAAAAATGCAAATGAGGATAAGCTGCACAAACTTTCCCCAGTGAAATGGGGAAAGTCTCAGTCCTACTGGTCAAATTTCAGTCAAAGAATCTCTCAAATACAGGTCAACTCAAACAGCAGGAGCACAATGCAGGAGGCAGGCAGTTCAGTGCAGCTTTTCCCTGAGCATAAAGAGCAGGAGAGGCCCCTGTTCAGCAATGATTACTAGACTCTGTTTATAAATTTAAGCCCAGTTAGCCGTCAGGAATTCACCTTCACAGGCACTTTCACTTTGGAGTCAATGGGGACTTGAATAAGCTTATCCTATATAATAAAAGGCCAGTGACCATAAGCATAACAACCAGAAACGACTGCTTGACCAGTCACCATGAGGTGCATTGACCACCTCTCAGTCCCTCCCCAACACCCCCTGGCCCATAGGCTCCAATCAATCTCAGCGTGGCAAACGGGGAACCACAGTGAACTGAGGTGAGTGGCAGTGGGGAAGGACTGTCGAGTGGGTGGGACAGCCAACCTCTTGGTCCCTCCCCTGGCCCTCAGGCTCCAAAAAACTGGAGCCATGCTGCAATCAGGAAACCACAGAAAACCGGGGGAGGGGGAATGGGTCGGGGGAGAGAAGGGGTAGAACTGGGGACTGGTGAGCCAGCAGGCCTAGGGATCCTACCCGTGCACGATTTTGTGAGCTGTTCCTCTAGTGTTGATTATAAGAACACAAAGAATATTGCTGTTTTTGCAGATAAGTTGTAACTTGTATTCATTTACAACTTTATCTCTTCTCTAAACAATATTTTATTGATGGCAGATTGTACTTTAGGTGTTAAGTTCTCAAATGTTAATAACTCTTAAGTTCCAAAACACTTTTTATAGTCCTCTAGTGAAGTGGGCTTCTTACCAAGGCAATAGGACCTGTGTATCTGAGTATTTGTATTAGTCTGTAAATATCCTAAACAATGAAGAACACAACAGTCTGATGTAAGCATCCAGAGTGACATGGCAGCTCCACAGTGTCAGGGACACAGGCCTCTTCTGCCTATTGCTCTGCCATCCCAGGGCATTGCCCATATCTGCATAGTCAATATATAGTTGATTATACCCATGTCCCAATCATTGGATAGGATGGCAAAAGGGATAAGGGGAGGATATATCCTTTACTTTAAAGAGCATGTCTCAGAAGTTGCACACACCATTCTGTACACAAAGCATTGGAAAAGACTCCAGTCACATGGCCACACATACTGCAAGGGAGGCTGGGTACTTTAGTTCTCATTTGATCAGCCATATGCCTGATTACATCATTTTAATGCATACAGACACACCAGAAACAGCAGCATCTGCTTTAGACTGCTCCTCTGCTTTCTCAAACATGCACAATATGTGCTTCGACAAAGGAAAGAAGCTAACTTCTGAAAGAAAGATAGAAGAAAGTACAACGGGAAGAGTACAGCATGCTGATCAGGGAGGCCTTTGGAGAAGAACTGAAGCTCATACAATAAACAGAAGTTCATGAAGATGACTGAGATCCACAAAGGCATTTGGGGTGAAGAAAACGAAAGTATGTTCAGTTTCATGGAAGTGTAAGCTTTGTTGTGGCAGTTAGGGAATTGCAAATGGTTCTGTGGAGGAATTGATGGAGATGAAATTGGCTAGATAGAAAAAAAAAGAAGATCATAAACAGCCTTCTATTGCCAGCAAGAAATTTGATCATTGTTCTGCAGATAAAAGGGAAATGGCTGATTAATTTTAAGTAGGAAAGTGACATAACTGTATTCAGAGAATAAATGAGCATGAAGACAGATGAGACTGAGGAGGCTACTGCAATTTACAAAAACAGGATTACAAGGCTATTGCTTATAATAATAACCATAAGAAAGAAAGCTTCAGGTGACAGATTCTGTGGGACTTGGAATTAACTGACAGTAAAAATCGAGCAACAGAAAGATTATTGAATACCTGAGTAGTATAAGAGAAAATAAGAAATACCCAAGTGAAAATGATGAGTATTCACATAAAATAAGGATCTGAAATTCAAGAGCAGGTCTAAAATGGAAAGGTATATTTGGAAGTCATCAGTGTGTGATGTGGTGCTTAAACCATTTGTTATTAATCACTGAAAATATATAGCTTGATAAGGGAAGACATCTGAGAATGGAACATTGCTTAGCATGCAGTGCCAAGTAGCATCACAGACTTTCAAATGTAAAACATTTTGCAAGTCCAATTTCAAAGTTCTGATCCACTTACGCAGTTATCGTATTCAAATACATCAAAAGTCACTGTAATTGGACTCTCCGCTGACGGGGAATCAATAAGGAGAAGGGGGTAGAACTGGGGACTGGTGAGCAGGCTGATGCTTTCAGTAGAACAGGAGGTGCAGAACTTTAAAATAACTACTATAATAGAGTGTAAATGAAAAGATGGATGCAAGTTTGTCTCTTATAGACCTTGGGCACAGAAGAAACAGATCTTCAAAGAGAAAGAACAATCATATGCAGAAATAAGCAAGGACAGGAAACTGAAAGAAAATGCTGCCTATATTTTCATGATTTCTGATCTCCTTGAAATTCTTCCTTTCTACCTTTCAGTTTCATAAAACGCCATTATAATTTGTAATAGTTTTCCTTATTTTACTCTAGTCCAGAGTAAATTGATTTATTTCTTTCAACAGTAAGGTCCTAATATGCAGATGCAACATCCTTTTAGGAGGAGAAATGTTATCCTCTCCAAATCGAAATGTGTAGGGTTGTTTTAGTTCAAGGCTGACCTTTTGAATTCAAAGCAAGAGAAAAGGAAATATGAGGAGGAAAGAGAATAGGAAAAAGTAACTCTATCTCTAGCAGAGATGATTAGTTGCCATCCCATACATTACCCTCTTTCCTCCATAAAAGAAACCACATTTTAATTGATAATTGGTTAAAAGCACTTTGGAATCTCCCTTATACAGGCATGACATGTGACAGAATCCGGGATGAGATGTAAGTAGAAAATGATATGAAATTTCGTGGAAGACTGCTGAAGAAAACACTAACTTATTTAGAAAATATCTGGTTGTGCTTTCTCCCTTCCTCCATCCAGCATTCCGGGCAGCTGACATGAGGGCAGGAGTGCTAGCATACATCTTGGACCAAAAGGTGACCTTGAGAATGACAGCCATTTATAGGATGATGAAATCAGATGGCAGAAGGAACCTGAGTTTCTGATGACCACAGAGCCACCATGGGAGTTTGTACTCTCTTCTTTGTTCCTTTCATATGAGAGAAAAATAAACTTGTAATTTATTTAAGACATTTAAATAAGGATTTGCTGGCATATGAAGCTAAACCTAACTGTAGCAGATACTTTTTAATATCAATATGCCTTTGAAATATTTATTACAACTTAAATTCCTAATATTACTATTACATTTATCATAGTATTTCTTAGATTTAAAAAATATTTATAAATTCTTCTTTTTTACATTTTTTAAATATTTTTTATTGACTTTTAGAGAGAGAACAAATGGGAGAGAGAGAAAATCACTTTACTGATCACTGCACCCTCTCACCTTCCAGGAGCCCTCAGGGGATATCCTACTGACAGGTTAGGCCCACTACCGGGCAGGCAATCACCGGATAGTGCCACCCCCATCACCTCTCCATTGCCATTACCATCCCCTCCCTCTGCTCGCTGGCACAGCCTTGGCTGGCCTGACACCACCTGCTCCCTGGCCCTACCCGCCATTGACTGGTTGTTCCGCAGTTCGGTCAATTTCCATATTATGCTTTTATTACATAGGATATTTCTAAAGGTGTTTTCTCCCAACCCTTTAAGTCAGCATTGGTGGGAATCTCGTAGTGCAAAGGTGCTGTGCAGTGGGCTAGATGGATGCAGTTTCCCTGAAAAGCAGGACTGAAGAAATTTTTTTCAGAATAGCTTGGGGAAGGAGGCTATTTCTAATTTTTAAATAATTAGGTAAATGAATAGATAAACCATTGCCTATTCTTTCTCAGGCTGGGTGCACCAGTGATCTCGTCACTGCCCTGCTGCAATGGGCTAAGCTCTGGCATGCCTGATGTTGAACTTCTGCATCACAGCTCCCCGCTCTGTTCCTCCTTACTTCCCTAGCATGTGGCTATTGTGTTTTACATAGAAATGCGGAAAATGCCTTTCAGCTCATTTCTACATGAAATACAATATATTTGCCAGATAAGTTGCACTCTCATAGTATCCATAAATCAATTATGTTCATCCTTAGCCAAGAATGCACTAAAATACTCTTTCCTCATTTTGAAACCCAATCTGATATTCACAGTAATTATGCTGCCCTTCATATGAATCATTGTCTCATACTGTAGTAACAAGTGCTGTGGCTGATTCCTTTTCTACTTTATAGTATTTGAAGTGATCATTTCACTTGTGGTAGGATTTGGGGAGTTATTGAAATAAATCCTTTTATTCACTAGACTTTTCTTTTCTTTTTTTTTAATCTCATCTTCAGTCTTTTGTTCAGATTTTATACCAAAGTTTTCTGAAAGCTGTAGCAAGTAGAAAAAGGACAAACTGTTAAATCCCACTGAAGCCAGCAAAGCCATACAAATGGATGGTGAAGCCTCTCTCGCCACAACTATTCCTTGATCTTGCCTTTCTTAACAGTCACACCACACCTGTCCTCTTATTTTCCACTTTCATCCCTCTGAAAGACATGCATGTTCAGATTATGTGCTAAAACACTTTTAAAATATCAAAGTCTTTATTGCTGATCACTATCCAGATATATACACACACACACAAATATGAGTTATTTTTTAGGTTATATATATAATCATTTTGGAAGAAGCACATTTAAAGACAGATGGCTGCTGCCCTCATACTTCCAATATCATATTATTTTGTGCATATGAAGAAGGTGTCATTGGATCATCTCTGGTTTAGACGCTTCTGATTATTTAGTTTGGGGATTATGACTTGCTGGTCTCTCCACATTAAATGCTCCACTATCAGAATTAGTGAAAATAGGTGGGCCAGCAGAAGGAAGGCCATCTGACTCAGACTGCCAAAGCTCAAGTGGAATTTAAGGAGATGGAAAATCAAGAGTCTTTTGGACACTGTCATCACTATAAGAAAATGTAATAATAAAAGGGGGAATGTGCCACTGTAGTTATTGATGAGGATCACTTCAGCAAGAAATTCCTTTCCGTAACCACAGTCACAAGTAAATTCTATTTCATCATCCACGATAGCTTTACTTTAGGAAGGGTTGTTTATATTATATTCTGGTTATGGGGCTATTTCTTGCCTTAAAAAACTGACAAAGACCTATTCTCTCTTTACATTTTAAGTATTGAGCTTTTCGTTTTAAAATTTTAGGCACACCGAAACCGGTTTGGCTCAGTGGATAGAGCGTCGGCCTGGGGACTGAAGGGTCCCGGGTTCGATTCTGGTCTAGGGCATGTATATTGGTTGCAAGCACATCCCCAGTACGGGACGTGCAGGAGGCGGCTTATTGGTATCTCTCTCTCATCGATGTTTCTGGTTCTCTATCCCTCCCCTTTCTTCTCTATAAAAAATCAATAAAATATATTTTAAATAAATAAAAATAAAATTCTAGGCATGAAATTCCATCTTCATAGTGAATTTCTGAATGCTTGCAATGTGCAGTACACTGTGCTAAGACCTTTTTTCAAAATTCTATCTGAACTTTAAAGCAATTTTTTGTTGTATTATCAACTCTTCCTTATACATGAGGATATAAAACATCAGATAACTATTAAAGGTAAGATCTACATCAAATCCCAGGCTTTGGATACTTCAAAACCCATGTTTTTAACTACTAACTCGGGCTTTATTGTCTTTGCTCTCAGACATAGATTGCCCAAGAGCTATGCTGTTTTACCTCACATCTTTTCATTAGCCACTATGTCTTGCTGTAATCAGTTGGTTTTTAGAAACTTCCTTTTTGCTTCCCATTTTCAATGCTCACAAGATTGTGTGTTAGAGTGAACATCGAACAATGAAATTATCCAAAAGCAGAATTTGTTTTAAATGGTTTCAACCATTTTCTTTTCTATCAGCAAATTTATTCTAAAAACTACATTAAAAAAAAGAGACAGAACTAGCTGCATTTTTATATTGGCTGAAGATGATTCTGCAGTTTGTAAAATGACTGGTTTTATAAGACATAGGATGACACACTTCTCTGCAACACAGCAGCTGGCCTTACAATGGGCAATTCAGCCGGCAACCCTTCTTCACACTGGGCTTCTCATATGGAGCTGCCGTGACATCTAGTGGCCAAAGGTTAGGGAAGACATTCTTTATTTATAAAGCATACAGGAGTTCGGATTTAGAAGCATATTTACAAGTTTATGTAACTAATGAAATTTGAAATTTACACAGTACTTTATCATTTATAACTCACTTTTGTATCAATTATTGATTTGTGGACTTGAAGACAGTCTCTTTCCTATTTTGTTCATATTTTTTAAATATTTATTATCATTGTTACGCCAAAGAATGAAATGTAGGCCTTAGCCAGTCCTGCTCAGTGGTTAGAGTGGCCGGGCCTTGGACCAAAGGGTCCCAGGTTCTATTCCTGTCTAGGGCACACACCTCTGTGGCAGTCTCAATCCCCGGGCCTGGTTGGAGCACATGCAGAAGACAACAAATCATTGTGTTTCTCTTATCTCACATCTATGTTTCTCTCTTTCTTTCTCTCTCCCTCTCTTCTACACTCTAAAAAAAAAGAATGAAATGTAGGATTTGATTCTTTGTGTTTCACTTCTACAAGAGTAACAAATCTTTACATGAAATGCAGATGATCAAACTTACATTCTTAGTAGTATAAGTAAACAAGTAATAAATTTGTATTAACTCAATTAAATTACTGTTAAATAATAATTAATATACATGCAAAATTTCTATATCTGTTGCTGAGTTAATTAAATTGTAACTTTTGCTAAATTTTTTAAAAATATTTAATGCAGAGAAACCAAGATGACAGCATAGGTGAATACCTAAACTGCTGCTTCACACAACAATTTCAAAACTACAGCTAAAAGACAGAACAGACATCATCCAGAACCACAGGAAAGCTGGCTGAGTGAAAATTCTACAACTAGAAGAAAAGAGAGGGGCTCATAGAGACTCAGAGGAGCTGCAAAAAGCTGAAATATGGAGACACACGCATGGAGAGGATGGGCGGCAGAGTGCCTGGCTGGCTTCCTCTAGTGGGAGAAAGACGGAAACTCTCAACTACACTGAACCCCAGTTCCAACTGCACTAAACTCCAGTTCCGGGTGAGACTCACACGGGGGGAGTCTGGACTGTTATGAAAAGAAAAGAGTGCATGGAAACTTAGGGGAGCCGGGAAAGGCAGAGGTCTGGAGGTGCACGCATGCGTGAGTACACACAGAGAGGACTGTAGTGATTACCATGGGACACTGAGACCCCGGGGCCTCATAGGGCAGGGCTGACAGGAAGCCAAGGCTGTCTGTCAGCACTGAGACTCCGCCCATCCAAGCCAAACACAGAGGCTTTTGCAATTTTGCAAGTCTTATATCATAAGGCTGACTTCAACACAGAAGTTCTCGAGGCATAGACAGAGCTGATCCTCACAACCTATTGGCTTGGAGGTCAATTCCTCCCAGTGATACCAACAATAATCAAGAATTAACTACAACAAGACTGTACACACAGTTCACAAAGGGGTGCACCAAGAGAGTCCACCTCAGGTAACTAGGGAGGCAGAGCTACTGGGCCATATACAGGACACCTAGCACACGAAGCTATTCTACCAACTCAGGGAAGCAGCAAAAATGCAGAGTCAAAGGAACAGATCACAAATGAAAGAAATGGAGGAAAACAAATGAGTGGATATAGAATTCAAAACCATGGTTATAAGGTTTTTCAAGAAGTTCCTAGAAAAGATGGATAAATTTAGCGAGACCCAAGAGGAGATGGAAAAGGACCAACTAGAAATTAAACATACACCGACTGAAATAAAAAATATTATATAGAGACCTAACAGCAGACTAGAGGAAGGCAAGAATCAAGTCAAAGATTTGAAATACAAAAAAGCAGAAAACACTCAACAGGAAGAGCAAAAAGAAAAAAGAATCCAAAAATATGAAGATAGTGTGAGGAGCCTCTGGGACAACTTCAAGCGTACCAACATCAGAATTATGTGGGTGCCAGAAGAAGAGAGAGAGCAAGATACTGAAAACCTATTTGAAGAAATAATGACTTAAAACTTCCCCCACCTGGTGAAAGAAATAGACTTACAAGTCCAAGAGGCACATAGAACCCCAAACAAAAGAAATCCAAAAAGAACCACACCAAGATACATCATAATTAAAATACCAAGAGCAAAAGACAAAGACAGAATATTAAAAGCAGCAAGAAAAAAACAGTTAACTACCTATGAAGGAGCATCCATATGATTGTCAGCTGATTTCTCAACAGAAACTATGCAGGCCAGATGGGAATGACAAGAAATATTCGAAGTGATGAATAGCAAGAACCTACAACCAAGATTATTCTATCTACGCAAGCTATCATTCAGAATTGAAGATCAGATAAAGAGCTTCACAGATAAGAAAAAACTAAAGGAGTTCATCAACACCAAACCAGTATTATATGAAATGCTGAAAGCTACTCTTTAATAAGAGGAAGAAGAAGAAAAAGGTAAAGATAAAAATTATGAACAACAAATTCATATCTATCAAGAAGTAAATCTAAAAATCAAGTGAATTAAAAATCTGATGAACAGAATTAACTGATGAACATAATAGAATCAGGGGCATAAAAAGAGAGTGGACTGACAATTCTCAGGGGAATAAGGGTAAGGAGGGTGCAGGGAAAGACTGGACAAAAATAGTACACCTATGGATGAATGAGAACAATGTGTGGGGGGAGGCAAGGGCAGAGGGAGAGGTGGGAGCTGGGTGGAGGGGAGCTATGAATAAAAAAAAGAGGAACAAATGTAATAATCTAAACAATAAAGATTTATTAAATAAAAAAATTAAAAATACTTAATGCTTTTGGAGGAAGTAATAGATGATCAGAAATTGGTTTTTAAAAATAAAAAACAATAATTAACAGCTTGGGATCATTTTTAGCAGATTTTTAATTTTAAAAGTCTATCCTCTAGTAATTAAGTTTTCTGTAATTTAAGCTCAAATAAACCACCATATGCAAATGACCAGGAAAAAGTTTTTAAATGTTTTTTTTTTCTGATGTAATGTCTCAGCCTATCAAACTCCAAAAGCAGAGTATGAGAGAATGTCTGATGCATACGTTATTTATTTAAAATTCCAATTACAAGAGCAAGAGTGAGGGACAGGATAGACGAGGAAGGAGAAGGATAAATACAGTGGGAAGAAGAGCTAATATAAAAGTAAAATATGGAATTGGCCTACTCTTCAGTACAGTTGGGTGCTAGATCTGAGGGACCTTCTGAAAAGACTTATTGAATGTACTATACCTCTAAATCATCCACTGGAAAGATGAAAGTATAGAGCATTTATCTGTCAGCTCACATTCCCATTGGTCAAGATTTGTCACATGGGTCACAAGTCTCCCAAATTTCCATGTGTGTTCAAGCATCCCAGGCTGCAGATGTCAAAGAAGGCTCATATTGGACTGAGGCAAGGCCATTCTGCTTACACTTATACAAAGCAGGTCAACATGTGTGCAGACCTATTCTCTGCAACCATGATTAGAAAGAAAATGAGGCCAAGTGGATCTACAGCAGTAAGTAAAAGAAATGTTCAATACCCGTGTATATTACCTGTGTTATCTTCATAATAAATAGATCACTCAAGTTCATTATTAGGAGTATTTATGGACCTGTATATTGATTGATTAATGTAATCATCACTCTGTCCAATACACAATAGAAGTCAAAATTCAAAAGAGATCTTGAATCAACAGTGAAATTCATCCATCTTGAATGGTAATTATTTTGTCAGTGTTAGTCCAAATAATGTTTACAATAGAAATTAAGTGGAAATATTCACTGTTGTAAAAATTCAACTTTTAAAACCAATTATTTCTATATGAAATCCTGATATAGTAGAAATAGCAGGCTGCTAATTACAAAATAGAATATGGACAATGCTTTTCAACTTTTTGCTATCATGGATCATGAGAGGTTTTATACAGTCCACAATAAATGTGGCTCAGTGAGTCACTGATTCTCAATTTGATAGGTGAGAGAAAGCATGGTTTCCAATTATGAACCATTGATATAGCATATAAAGACATACATAAAGATATATGTAAATAAAAATATACACATATGTATATATGTGTGCATACATACATATACAGGGTGGGACAAAAGATGGTTAAAGTTACTGATGTGGAAAAGAATACAATAATTAATAATACACGAACAACCTCTGTGGTTTACCTACTCACAACCATAAACCCTTGTCTCACCCTGGATACATATGTTTGTATATATGTATGCATATTTGCCAAATATATCTAAATGCATATCCACAAAAGCTTGAATAATTACTATTGGCCTGGAAAATAGTACTGAGAACTACTTATAGTTCCCTCTTTGTATTTCCTATTTTATTTGAATTTTCTATATCATTATATATTGTCTATCAAACTAGAAAATAAAGCTATTTTTATCTGGAAAAAGAATGAATGCCTTTGATATGTTCTTCTTAAGCTGATAAAAAACAATCTTTTTCTGTTTCCTTGCAGGTCATGTAAGTTGTGAACACCTATGACCAGATTTCATTTATTTCATCTGCCATGTTACTGCCATATTTGTGGACCATTAAACAAGGACCAATATATATAAAGCCCATACTTTCTTTATAGATGACACTCTTTAAATATTAACATAGAAGGAAGAAATGTTAACCTGCTTTGTGAATTTCAAAGAGCCCACTTCCTCCTCCCACAAGAGGTAACTCCTCACATTCCTTAAGGCTTTAGCAGATCCTTTTTCCCTGGAGGAGAAGCAGAGTGCACCAAACTTCAGGAGCCAATGCCTCCCTTATACATGAAGAAGTCAATAACTCACTTCTACCAGGATTAGATCATTGATTCCAACATGATCTTAACAGAAGTATTTAATGCCAGCTCCCTCCCTGCTAAACCTCTTAGAATAGTTTGTTCTTAGGACATATCCTCCCAAGAGAGCAGCCGGGTAGATTCAAGCTAAGAAAGCTAAATCAACTCATCTTGGCCAGTAGCTTAGCTATATTGCTACTGAAAAAAAAAAGTCTGTTACAAAATGGGAAATCCTGTACCCTGAACCATTCACCACTTCCTACTGAGCCTAATAGAATCTGTAAAGCTCCTGATGTTGGGTTAGGAATTAGCAATCATGTACAGTATAAATACACTCCATGCTATAATAAATTCAATGAAAATCCAAAGCAGATTGTTCTTAAAAATCATCTAGTTTTTCTCTTAAAAATATGCAGTTTACACACACACAAACATGCATAGATAAAATAACACTGGTAAATAAACGTGAAAGTAAAATACTTCTAAAATTAAGGATAATCTCCTTTTCAGAAAGCTATACATAGTCCAGCCAGTGTGGCTCAATAGCCCAGTGGTTGAGTGTCAACTTATAAACCAGAAGGTCACGGTTTCATTCCCAATCAGGACTCAATCCCGAATGTGGGGCATGCAGGAGACAGCCATTCAATGATTCTCTCTCATCATTGATGTTTTTCTCTCTCTCTTCCTCTCCCTTTCTTTCTGAAATTGTTAAAAAATATAATTTAAAACAAAAAATCCCAGTTGGGGTTTAAAAAAAAAACAGAAAGCTATACATAATTCAACAGAGTTTAGTAAGGATGGAAATGTTAATAAAATAAGTTATCCTCGTGTAGACAAAAGTACAATTGCAACATAACTATTTATTAAACATACTTATACTCGACACAGAAAAATATAATGTAGTCTTTAAAATGAATTATTTAGAAATAAGTGTGATTGAAGAGATTTAATTTTAAATCCAGGTCAGATTATAGGCATGACTTCATGATGTACAACTATTCTGAACAATTATGTAGATAAGGAAATTAAGACCTATAAATGTTAATTCTGTTGCTCAGAGTCAAATAGTACTAGTATGTAAATTGAAGAACTGGAATAGTGCCTAGATCTTAACTTGTAAGTCCAAAATAGGTGTTTTTTTTTTGCATCATGCTTCCTCCTTGCCATTACAAAGAGAAATTTATTGTTCAGGGTAGCTGAGAAAGAGTCAGTTATTCTTTTAACTTAAAAACATATAAAAACACAATGTATAATTTATTTGAGAGAAATAAACATGAGTAGGTTGGGAATATATTTCATTAATAGGATGTTGTCGATACCCTTTGAATGAGTTTAATAACTAAAGTAGTAAAAAAGACCTTTATGAGTTTATTCATCTACATAAATCCTGAGGATAGCAAAGCAGCTACCTGGCTCAGGTTCCCAATTGGAGCATTAGTTGAAGATGAAGAATGGCACAGGCCCTAGCTGGTTTGGCTCAATGGATAGAGTGTCAGCTTGCAGATTGAAGGGTCCAGGTTTGATTTCGTTCAAGGGCACAGGTACAGATTGCAGGCTCGATTCCCAGTAGAGGGCATGCAGGAGGCAGCCAATCAATGATTCTCTCTCATCATTGATGTTTCTCTCTCTCTCTCTCCCTCTCTTTTCCTCTCTGAACTCAATAAAAATATATATTTTAAAAAAAAAAAAAGAATGGCACAGGACGACCAGTCTTATCTCAGGGAACTGGTCCCAAGTTAACTAAAAATGGAGTAAACGTGTGAGTCAAATACAAGCTTTCTAACAAGTCTGCCTTTTAAGGGAGAGGGGAGTGTGATCTGTCTACTAAAATTATTGGGAAGGGGGAATAAAATAAGATAAAATCATTGTAAGGATAGGGGGAAAGGAGCCTACTCAGCAAACACAAAGAATGATGCTTGAGAAAGAAATGAGGACCATTCAAGCTTGTAGGAGAGATATTGCAATATCCACAGGCCTCGGGGCTATATCAGGTCCTATAAATGGAGGACATGGCAGAACATCAGAACTAAAGCCAGAGCAGAAAGACTGACTCAGGCCACTGCAAGGCAGAGATTACAGTGGCAACTGAGAAGAGTTGTAAGCAACCTAAGATCTGCTGAGGAGAGAACACAACTTAAACAAATAAGAAGTCTAATAATTAAGCGGCTGGTACTCATAGCCAAAGCTTGGAGTGAAGGTTATCTGATGTAAGAACCAAGTCTAAAATCATAGTACTCCAGGTTGACATGTGTCTAATCCAGATGATCCAGGAACCATGTTTCTCCCACACACCCTGATAATCCACTATCCTCTAGAGCAGTGGTCAGCAAACTCATTAGTCAACAGAGTTGACTCTCCAGGGTACTTTTCTCTTCTGCCTTGGGTGCAACTGGCCTACAGACACATGTTTTCAGCTCATTAGACATGTTTTAAGAGCCAGATCCAGAAGTGTTACACCTAATTTCTCATATATATTCAGTAAGAATTTAGGCACATGAAAACTCCTACCTCTAAGAAAGACTTGGACATGCCATCCCTAACTTATCTAGTGTTATGTAGTCTTTAATTTACCTTAGATATAATTTTATAATTATGGAGGGAGAGAATAAATATTTGTGAACAACCAACACTCTTTACCTATTAATAGTAATCTATCCTCTATCTTAATTTGTATTCACTTGCCATTGATTGTACCCCTCCCTCCAGAAAGCTAGACATATAGAAAGGGGTGCATTTCTTTATATGTATGTTTATGATCCCTACAACCTTTATGTTAGCACTATATTATCCACAGTGCAAGTTCATTTTCCCTCAATAAATTGCTGTTATATTTATAAAATTCCAAGTTAGAAGAAATCCATAAGATATTATTTGGATGAAGTGTCTGAACCAATGCCCAGAACAGCAAGAAGCTTCCCTCACATAACAGAATCTAAATTTTAACATAAAACATATTGCTGCAGTGTATCTTTTAAGTTTCTTATCTTCAGTAATTAGCTTTTGTGTATCTATAAAAATCTGTGGGAACACATTAAAAGCACAGATTATCTTGATAACTGGGCTTTTTTTTTTATAAGAAAGAGATTCAAAGAATCCCTAATTATACAGAATATCAGGTTGAAAAAGTTTCAGTAAATCTGGCATGTAGCTGCATTACTAAATTCAACGATTAAAAAATGACATCGCATGATTGTCTTGCAACTTGCCCAATATTAAAAAAAAAAAACTCTAAAATAAACCTTATGCTCCAATATTCACTCACTTTTCTTTCAAGCTAAGAGGGAAATCTAGACTGTGTATTGATTTAATAAGTTATGTGTACAGTATATCATAGAAAAATAAATATTTATAGATCCTGTTAATGGCATACAAATTGGAATTTTGATGCTTAAAGTTTCACATTTTTAATACTTAATTTTGACATAATTTAATTAATTAAATGTATTAAAATAATTTTAAGTTATTGCTTAATATTAAAGGTTTTCCTTTTTCAGCCAGTTAATTACAGTAACATTAAAATTCCATTTTAATGAAATAATTCTAATCAACATGATTAAATAATTTTGAGGTTATGTTAGGTAAAGAAACAAATCTGAATAAACAGGGATTCTAATAATTAAGCTGCAGGTACTCAGAGCCAAAGATAGGTTAGAGTGAAGGTTTCCCAGTTTGTTTTCTCGAGAAAAGCAAACATATGATAGTGAAAGAAGGTCTGTCTCAACCCATGAGCAAAATACCAAATACATAAAATGGAAAACAATCTTTATGAGTCAATGAAGTACCTGAATATAATACTAAGCATCTACTTCAATTATCATTGAATGTGAAATTTTTTGTAAATTTTTTTAGAGTTTTATATTTCTAAAAGGTATTTCTACATGCAAAACAGATCATTTTGGTGAATTACATATACTTCTATTTATCCACAGAAAAAGATAATCATCAGGCTCAAAGCACACAGTGCCAGCAAATCGTTGATCTTAAATTTAAGGAGACAAGAAACAGACTCAGAGACGGTTGTTAAGGAATTCTGGCAGCATTTTTTCAAAGACAAAAGTTAATAGCAGTAATAAATGACCCAGGGCACTGGTAGGAACAAATTATATAAATAAACTTAAGAAGAAGTTACACAAAAAACTTGGGCCAAACAAGTGTGAACCTGTAATTTACCAGTGCAAACTCAGGATTGCAAGGACTGTAAAAAGCCATCTGACCTGGTGCTTCTCTGCTTTTTTATCAGTTATAGGAGTATCCTCTTAATTTGTCACTTTTACAAATGTAAGCAAAATAATTTTATAAAGAGATGTGTCTTTTTTTTTAACCCCAACGGACTTTTTAAAAAAATACTTATTAAACACTGTCTCCAATACACAGTCTAGATTTCCCTCTTAGCTTTAAAGAAAAGTGAGTGAATATTGGAGCATAAGATTTATTTTAGAGTTCTTTTTTCTTTTCTTTTCTTTTTTCATATTAGGCAAGTTTCAAGACAATCATGCGATGTCACTTTTTTAATTTTTATTGAATTTACTGAGGTGACCTTGGTGAATAAAAGTATATAGGTTTCAGGTGTACAGTTCTATAATATATCATCTGTATATTACATTGTGTATTCATCACACCAGGTCAAGTCTCCTCCCATTGCTACTTATGCCCCCTTTATCCTCTTCTATCTCCACCCAATCACTTTTTTCTCTGGTAATCACCATACTGTTGTTTGTATCTATGAGGGATTATTGGGATTTTTTTTTTTTGCTTAGTCTTTCACCTTTTTCATGCAGCCACCCCAACTCGCTTCTTCTCTGAAAGCTATCAGTCAATCTCTGTATGTGTGAGTCTATTTCTATGTTGTTAGTTTATTTTATTTACTAGATTGCACATATAAGTAAAATCATATGGCACTGTCTTTCTCTACTGGCTTATTTCACTTAGCACAGTACTCTCCATATCTATCCATGCTGTCACAAAGAGTAAAATTTTCTTCATTTTTATGGCCAAGTAGAATTCTATTATGTAAATACTAGAGACCCAGTGTGCAAAATCACGTGAGACCCAGACCTCCCATGCCACAGGACCCCAGACTCCAGCCCACCATGCGACCCAGAAGTCCCGCCCTCCTCAGCTGCTGTGGGACCCATCAATGCATCTCCTGGTGAGTCTAATCGTTGGTTGTTATGACCACTGTATTTTTATTATATAGATGTACCAAGCTTTTGTATCCACTCATCTGCTGATAGGCATTTGGGCTATTGTAAATAACATTGCAATTAACATAAAGGTGCATATATTCTTTCAAATTAGTATTTCAGGTTTCTTCAGATATATTCCCAGCAATGGAATCACTGAGTCACAAGGAAGTTCCATTTTTAATTTTTTGAGGTAACTCCATACTGCTTTCCACAGTGCTGCACCAATCTGCATTCTCACTAACAGTGCACAAGGGTTCTTTTTCTTCACATCCATGCTGAGAAGTGTGAGGTGATATATCATGTGGTTTTAATTCACATTTCTCTGATGATTAGTGACGTTGAGCACCTTTTCATATGTCTATTGGCCATCTATATGTCCTCTTTGGAGAAGTGTCTATTCAAGTCCTTTGCCCATTTCTTAATTAGATTGTTTGTTTTTTGAGTTTTATAAAATCTTTATAAATTTTTCATAGTAATTTGTTATCTGATGCATCATTGATGAGTATCTTCTCCCATTCAGTGGATTGTCTTTTCATTTTGTTGATGGTTTCCTTTGCTGTACAAAAACTTTTTAGTTTGATTTTTTTCTTTTGTTTCCCTTGCTCAAGGAGATATAGCAGAAAAAAATATTGCATGAGAAATGTCTGAGATTTTGCTGCCTATGTTTTCTTCCAGTATTTTTATGGTTTTAAGTCTAACATGTAAGTATTTAATTCAATTTGAGCTCATTCTTGTGTATGGTGTAAGGAGGTGGTCTAGTTTCACTTTGTGCATGCATCTTTCCAATTTTCCCAACACTATTTATTGAATAGACTATCTTTATCTCATTGTATGATCTTGCCTCCTTTGTCACATATTAATTAACCTAAAAGCGTGGGTTTATTTCTGGTCTCTCTAGTCTGTTCCATTGATCTACATGTCTGTTTTATTATAGAGTTTTTATTTAAATTATCATAGCATGAGCTGTTAAATTACCCAATGATTAATTTGCTTTGCAAACCTAAAACAGAACTTTTTAAGATAAACTTTAACTCACTACAAATCACAAAATTATTTCCATGTAAAGTCTGTTTATTAAATGTGTTAAACTGTTTTTATAGTCCCTTTAAATTTATGGAAAGACAAAGAATTGCCTGGCAGGAATACCTGCAAAGGCAATATACATCTTTCCCAAAAAATCACTTTTATACTATAAAAATAGACAGGACACGAGGAATATCTCAAATATCCAAGACTGGGAGTTGAGTTACTAAGTCTAACATGATCCAAGATGATCTCATTTTATGTGGAGCCATCCTTAAGACAGAGATTACGGTACTAAATTTTGTCTAGTAGGCTTTCAGTATTTTGGCTAATTCTAAGAGGAAACATTTCAGACTTCTTCATCTCCTGATTGCAAGAAATGTAATAGCTGATTGGGAGTTTCCCATTTGTGAATGCAAACAAATTCCTGAAAAAGATATGGTTACAAATTACTATAGCTCCCAGCAAAAAAAAAACAAACAAAAAAACATAAGGTTAATATTTTAGCACCTCTGAAATATACCTGTTAATTGTTGAGACTTTAGTTGTAGACACAATCATAGCCCTCCCTGAAAGAAACTACAGTATATCCATTTTAACTTTGTAATGCCTCACAACTGGCACAGTTAGCTATTAAGAAAATTGTTAGCAACAAATACCCTGCTTCTGTCCAACAACAAAGATTTCCTGAACTACAAAGTTGCACTGCTGAATCAATAACTAGACTTTTTTTTTCCGCTATGATAAGCTCAGTAGGAATTAACCACAGTAGAAACTATGTGAAGCTTCTGGGCTCCAAGGGGAAGCTGGCCAATTCCAGAAAGGCTTCTTCCTGAATGACTACCCGTAACCTCTATTCACTCTTTGGTTACCCTACAGATAAACCATTTGTGTAGTTCTCCATGACTCTACTTTATTGGAGCACGTCAGAGGGCTACCCAGTTTCAAATAAAATATTACGTCAGAATAATTTGTGGCAAGATATTAGCCTGTAAATCTGTGGTTATTAGGCATTGATTTTCTTTTCTTATTTTCATAAGCACTAATGAAAGTAAAATTGTTCTGCTCCTTGTTGCTACTCTTCAAGCGAAATGCCCATGAACATACACAACGCAGAGAACCAGCAGTCTAATCATCTAAAATGCTTTCTTGCAAACAGATTTGCCACCTTAATTCTTAGGAAGTTGTGGTCAAAATTAAGCTCTTTTAAGTCTCTAAAGAATCCTTATCATTGGGGATCCAAAAATGACTCAACATGTGATATATCTAAAATATCTCCCGTTTGAGTCATACAAGTTACATAGGAAAGACAACATTACACATGACTATTTTGAGGCAGAGATTGGTTTCTTCATTGCCCGTGAGGAACGAGGAAAATAAATTTGTAACGGTCTTACACCTGGAGTTTACAGGGCCCATGGCCTGTTATTCTGAACAAAACTTCTCATGGAAGCAGTTAGATTCCTCTCATCACTTTCACTTTCAAAGGTGTGGCATGATACTGCTGAAATATACATTTAAGTGAAGTAAAGCAAGACACTGGAGGAGGGGCAGGTAAGGACATGTACTGGGGGTAGGAAAGACAGAGGGGAGGTCAATAGGGGGAGGGGGAAAAAGGAGACATATTTACTACTACTTGTAATACTTTATACAATAAAAAAAAATCCAGTTAAAAAAAAGGAATACTGTATATATTTAAGTGAAATAATACAAGAAAAATCATGAGCTATATAGTTTGTATTTTACTAACTCAAATTCATTTGAAATGTATGTGCTCTTCCCATCAAGACCCTAAAAGAAGAATAAAATGCAATGTAAATCTTATTAAATTAATACACTTTCATTTTTCTATAATTTAATCCTCAGAAATAATTATCTGCTATAAGTATTATTATCCTTATTCTCCAGTAAATGACTGAAACTCAGATGTTGGGTGATTTGTGCATGGTTATAAAGCTAGTAAGTGATGGAATCTGATTTTGAACCCAACATTTGAGAGAACAAATCTAATCTTTTTTTCACTCGGCCATGATGCATCCTTACGCAGTACTCAATATCCTTTTTGGCTAAAAGACAATACTGAGAAAAGCTCAGCATATGACTCAACATACGAGTCTGAAGTACCTGTTTAGATTTCCAACTTATGAGGTTCTCTGAGAGATAAGGAAACAGCTAGAAGAACAGCAATAAATTCCTGTGTCTTTCAACAGATAACACCCAGAGTCATTCATTTTAACCTTGGCAAAGGTACATTGACTTTTAGATTATTTTCTTTTTCTGGATTTCATTAAAATGGTACATGTATAAATAAAATATAGAAGTATGAAAATTGGTAAAAGAAAAATAACTCTGTATAAAGAAGAGCAGTATTTATTTTATAAAAACAGATTATCTCTAACACTTTTTATTTAATTTATGTAAATTAAATTTTGTTTTAAGTTTCTTGAAGGAAATAATTACTCAAAAGAACACTTTAATGTAAATTTTGTAAGCAAACATTAATCTTGAACATATCTGTCTGTAAGTAACACAGACAATGCCTATCAGGAGGGACTTGAAAACCAGACTTCCCCAGGATTTAATTCTGACTCCTCCACTTAGCAGTCCTATAGCTTTGAGCAAGTTACTTAACTTCTTAGCATATCAATTTTATCCTTTGTAAAATAGGAGGTTCATAAAAATAATGTCCTCTTCAAGAGTTATTATCGGAGTTAAATAAAATATATATACTAAGTACTTGGAGCTGTTATAAATTGCTGCTTATTTGGGATCTAAATAAAGATGATGATGATGATGATGATGATGATGATGATGATGATGATGATGATGATATAAAATTACCATAACTATATTAACTACATTATTGATCTCTATAGTGTATAGTGATTTGGTTATAAGCCAAATCTCTACAACTAAAAACACTGTTAAGCCAATTCTCAGTTGCATGGGAAAAAGTGAGTAAGTAGAACTATGAACTTAGATAGATAGATAGGTGACAATAGATAATGATAGATAGATAGATAGATAGATAGATAGATAGATAGATGATAGATAGATAGATATTATATACTTACAGAGATAAAGATACATCCAATAGGGATACACACTCAAACATGACAATCATAAAAAAACAAACTTGATCAGTGAAGTGAAATGATAGTTTACTTACCTTAACATATAAAGATTTTTATCATTATTATTGACTTGAGAGAGGGAGAGAAACATCTATTTGCTGTCCCATTTATTTATGCATTCACTGGTTGATTCTTGTATGTTCTCTGACTGGGGATTGAAATTGCTATCTCAGTGTATTGGGATGGTGCTATAATCAATTAAGCTACCCAACCAGAGTACACAAGATCTTGATGCTTTAAAAATTGTTCTGGCCCAGATGCCAACAAGTCTGAAGTTCTGCTCTTAAATTACTCACTTTATTGAATAAACTTTCCTCTCTCTAAAGTTAATAAATAAATAAATACAATTTTAATTTCTTAAAAAGAGTACATAGTCTTGCCCTAACAAGTTTGGCTCAGTGGATAAAGCGTCAGCCTGCGGACTCGAAGGTCTCAGGTTTAATTCCGATCAAGGGCATGTACCTTGGTTGTGGACACATCTCCTGTAGGGAGTGTGCAGGAGGCAGCTGGTTGATGTTTCTCTCTCATCGATGTTTTCTAACTCTCTATTCCTCTCCCTGCCTCTCTGTAAAAAATCAATAAAAATTTTTTTAAAAAAAGAGTACATAATCTTAACTATCCTATAATCTGATTCCCCCTGCCCTGCTTCATGTTATCTTGTACTCCCTCCTTAATCTCAAATGGATAAAAGAAACTGCAAATTTTTATTTCCCAAAGCATTTATCTTAGTCCACTGAGATTTTGCTTCCAGGTGTATCCTCTATTTGGCTCAAATAAATTTTTATTAAAAATCTCTACCAGAAAAAAATGGGTTTGGATATTCTTATATCAACAAAACAAACTTAAAAGTGTTAAGGAGCCCCAAGTCAAGATGGTAAATAGCGGAACCTGCATTGAAACCCAGATTGTCTGACTCCAAAACCCGTGATGAAAAAGCAACTGACATTTCCATCAATAGAAAGTGATCTTCACTAGAGCCCATAAGGGAAACTGACAGCATACGAACCAGTTGCAGGGAAATCAAGGTTATTGCAGCAGAGTGTTTGTTCACACTGGAGGTTCTTGATAAGCATTCTATAATAGTTACTGTGGGGCATTTCAAGATAACATGGACTACATATACTCAACCTATATTTTTGTTACTCTCTATCAAGGGTGGGGAAACTTTTTTATGCCAAGGAACATTTGAATATTTATAACATCATTTGCTTAATATAGTTTAACTTAATATAAATTTATGTTGCCATAAAAAAAGTTTTTAGATTTATTGAACTATTCACCCCTCCTTATTTTAGATTTATTGAACTACTTGGTGAAGCCGGACCAAATTATTTTGCAGGCCTTATACAGCCCACTGGCCAGATGTTCCCCACCCCTGCTCCATATAATTCCATTTCTTTGGAAGTCTCAGACATAACTTGACTGTTTTTCAGAGTAAGATATGTTAACATTTATTTTAAAGCTATACATTAATAAATATGTGTTCAAGAAGACTAAGGGAAAAATGTATTAGAAAGAATTAAAAAAAAAAAACACAGAAAAAATTGTATTTAAATTTTGCTAAAGACCAGGGGGCAGGGTGGGAAAAGGCAGTGATTGGTGAATCCAATTTAAAACACTTATTGTTCTCATACTCAAATAACATTACACATGTATACAAATAAAATGTTTGGAAAATTTTTATAACAGAAATTTTAAAAGAATAATCAGGAAAGATAGATGGGCTTCAAAGTAAAGAACTGGTTCTCACAAAAGAGCCACTTGTGATAATTCACCAATGAAACATATGACATCACAGTGTACATTTTATTTATAAGGGATTAGTTGGTTCTATCCTGAGAATAAGAGCAATGCACTCCAGATTTTCTTTAGGCTGCTGAGATTATATTATGACATTGATTTCTGTATCTGTCATATTGAAACCTTAAAATGTATTTCTGACTGAGGATAGACTACCTCAGGTCTTTGAGTAGGGCTATTGTATCACTAAGATTGCAAAAGGATCATGACTCAAAAAAAAGAAATTTATTATTACTGTAATTCTGAAAAACAAATTCAATTTTATATCATTTCTCCTGTGATTTTCAGGTAGCATCTAATGACTAAATCAAGCACATTCTAAAAACATTATTGTAGGAACCCAGTGATGACAACGGAGGCAATTTGTACAAACACTCAGCTAGAAAAGCTTAACAAAATATTAAAAAACATATTCTCCAAAGCTTCAGAAGGCCAAAAGATAATAAGGAATTACAGACTAAGATCTGGGGAGGTTGAGGACCAAGGAGATGGGCCTGGTGTTTGAAACTACTTACTCTCTTGGGGGATTTGACAAACACGGAAGGGGTGACTCAGTGGCCAAAAAGCTGAATAGTGCTGCTGACAGTATCACCGAGCTACAAGGAAAGGGATTGGAGTCCATAGGGTTTTCTTTCGGTTAGTATGGGTATGACATAACTGGGTTTAACCCCAAATTAACTAGTATTTACATTAAGTGAAAAACAAACTCAATTCAAATTAAAAGAAAAAACTTTTTAGCATGAATTTTTTTAAAACACTATCTTGCCTGGCAGGTGTGGCTCAGTTGGTTATGCATTATCCCATGTACCAGGAGATCACAGGTTCCATTCCAAGTCAGGGCCCATACCCAGGTTTCAGGTTTGATTCCCATCAGGGGGCATGCAGGAGACAGCCATTTGATGTTTCTCTTTCATCAATGTTTCTAGCTCTCTCTTCTTCTCCCTTTCTCTCTCTGAAATCAATAAAAACATATTTTTTAAATATTATATTCTATAATAGGACAAGAAACCAAGATGGTGGCATAGGTTAACACCTAAACTGCTGCCTCACACAACAATTTTAAAACTACAACTTAAAGACAGAACAGACACTATCCAGAACCACAGGAAAGCTGGCTGAGTGAAAATTCTACCACTAGAAGTAAAGAAGAGAGACTCACGAAGACTCAGAGGAGCTGTAAAAACCTGAGGTACGGAGACATGCTCCTGGAGAGCACAGGCGGCGGGGGCGGTGCTGGCTGGCTTCCTCTGGAGGAAGGGAGATGGAAAATCCTGACTGCATTGAACCCCACTTCTGACTGCACTGAACCCCAGTTCTGCACGAGACTCATACAGGGGAGTTTGTACTGTTGTGAAAACAGTACAGGAAGGAGTGCAGGGAATCAGGGGAGCCGCGAAAGGCAGATGTCTGGGAACTAGCGCACAGAGCGCTGACTGCTAATTGTGCCATTGGCTTTCTCTAGCAGGAGGAAGGCAGAACCTCCCAACAGCACTGAGGTCCAGGTCCGATAGCACTGAACCCCATTTCGGGCGAGACCCTGGGGACCCAAACTCATACAGGTCCCTGGAGCGCACGGAAACTCGGGGGAGCCGGAAGGGCAGAGGTCTGGAGGCTCGTAGGTGCACGAAAGGCAGAGGTTTAAAGACTTGTGCGTGCATGCACACAGAGAGGGCTGCAGCAATTACCCAGAGGCACTGAGACCCAGGGACTGCCTATGACCCAGCAATTCCACTTCTGACTATATATCTGAAACTCAAAACACTAATTCGAAAATATATATGTACCTAGAGAGTATTATGCTACGTGACATAAGTTAGACAGTGAAAGCAAATACCACCTGATTTCACTTATATGTGGAATCTAAAGAACAAACAAAAAAATGAACAAACCAAACAGAAATAAACCCATAGATATAGAAAACAAACTGATAATTGTCAGAGGGGAGGGGGGCGTTAGAAGGCTGGTTGAACAAGGTGAAGGAATTAAGAAGTACAATTTGGTAGTTACAAAACAGTCACAGGGATAAAAAGTACAGCATAAGGAATATAGTCAATAATCTATAATAATAAAAGGGTAATATGCTAATTAGACAGAACATCCTTCTGGGCGTCATTCCGGACATTCTTCCAGATGAACTGGGGCTGTAGCAAAGCCCGGGTCCCAGGTGCCTAGCTGTGGCGGCCAAAGGGAAGGAACCTGGGTCCTGGGTGCCAACGGGTGGCAGCCACAGCAAAGCCTGGGTCCCAGGTGCCAGAGGGAAGCCAGTGCCAGCAACCAGGGGAAGGAAGACCTACTCTTGCATGAATTTTTATGCATCAGGCCTCTCGTATTGTAATAACTATGTATGGTATCATGGAAGGTACTTAAAATATTGGGGGGATTACTTTGTAAATTATATAATTGTCCAACCACTGTGCTATACACCTAAAGCTAATATAAAATATAAAGTTGACTGCATATCAACTTTAATTGGAAAATAAAATTTTTGTAAAAATGAAGAGAGTAGATACTTTTAAAAAGATCAAGTCTGTCCATTAGCTATGGGTGGAGCCAGTTGGAAAGCATCTATAATAATAAAAGTGTAATACGCTAATTAGGCAGGACATCCTTCCTTCCAGAAAAAGCCACATCAGGCAGGGACCACAGCAGAGGCGGCAGAGGCCCCGGGCTGCAGCAGTGGCAGGCGGGGGCTAGGGCCAAGGTGCTTGCACAAGTTACGTGCATCGGGCCTCTAGTTGTAAATAAATGGGTGAATTTAGCAGAAGAATTTTAAAATCCAGGTTGTCTAACTAATTGAGCCATTTTTAGACATCTCTTCTCTTGCCTTCAAATCTTCCTCAACAGAAGACTATGATAAGAAATACTTCTCTATTTAATTTTTAATACCCAAATGTAATGTTGAAATAACTTTTTCTTATATCAGCTTATTTCCCAAATAAAATTAAGCTGACTTTACA
Organism: Lasiurus borealis; assembly: GCA_004026805.1. Lineage (NCBI taxonomy): Eukaryota > Metazoa > Chordata > Mammalia > Chiroptera > Vespertilionidae > Lasiurus > Lasiurus borealis. The sequence continues at coordinate 5,663 of PVJN01014664.1, read as the reverse complement.
GGGTAGTAATGAGAAACAGCCACCAAATGCATTATGGTTGGAAGGATGAATTTGACCAAGTAGAACACAGTTAAATATATAAACACTACCGTATCTTTGAGGTGTTATGAAAAGCTCACTGAGGATTGTGTTTTAGCTTATGAAAACTTAGATAGCCAGTCTACTATTTTGTAAAATAAAATCAGTTTCTTTAGATGGCCAATTAACCTAGAGTTGGTTGAATATTTTACTTTCAGTTCTCTGTTTATATTTGGTATAGATACACTGATTGAGTGCCTTTGCTCTCTCGTTACTACCCTTCAAGGTCAGCTTAATTTTACATAAAATAACTGCAGATGTAAAAAAATCATTCTTCCTATAACTTTGATCAAAAAATATCAGTGTGGGCCTTTGGCATGGTGATGACACTTGTAGAGCCAAATACTAGATAGCTATCAATATATGAAAAGGCTGTTATGATAACTTTAAAAGTTCAGTGGAGAACAGTCTGTTTTACCTGGACTTACTGAAACATTAAAGCAATATTATCAAGCTGTGATGATGAACATACATACAAGATAAAATCTTGTGTGTTTTTTTTATTTACATTAGGAAGTACTAATTTTCTTTCTGTTGTTCTTTTTACAAATAGTCACCCCTATAAATTTAATTTTTTAAAAAGAATGTTTGTTCTGGGCTGTATGTTGATTGAAGCATCAACCCATGCACCAAAATGTGGCGGTACAATTCCTGGTCAGGGCACATACCCAGGGTACGGGTTCAATCCCTAGTTGGGATGCATATGGAAGGCAATCAATAAAAATAAAGAATGTTTAACTATGCAAATATAAAATATAGTAATACAACCATTTCACAACATAAATATTACAGAGATATAGTAAAAACTATTTTTTAAAGCTACCAAGATATAAAACTGCATTTCTTTCACAATCAGGATGCCGTAAAGTATGATGCAGATTTTTAGTAATAATAGACTTAATATTTTTAAATTAAATTTATTGGGGTGAAACCAGTCAATAGAATCATATTGGTTTCAGGTATAGATTTATATAATACAAAAACTGTATTATTTCACTGTGTGTCCGCCACCCAAAGTCAAATCTTCGGTCACCATATATTAATTAGACTTAATTTAAATAGGAAGATTTAGTATACAACCCTGAGTGTGCATTCAATAATTCAGCACTGAGATACTTTTTGTAACCCTTATTATATTTTTGATTGATCTTTTATTTTATCTCAAAATAATTATAGATTGCATGTAGTTGTAAGAAATAATATAGAGAGCGCAAATATTAACTCACCTTGTAATTGCTCAAGACAGGCCTTATTAATAAGTTCCTTTGGTTATTAAACCTCCACCTACTTAAAAATAATACTAATAATAGGGAGAGATCTCATATAACACTTATATATCTTCCCCCAATGGAAACATCTTACAAATATCACAACCAGAATAGTGACATTAATATAGTGAAAATACAGACAATTTCTATCACCACCGGTATTTCTTGAGTTGCCCTTGTATAGTCACACCCTCTTCTCCTCTGATATTCCTTTATTCCACATCAGTAACAACTAATATATTCATCTCTATCATTTTGTCAATCAGAATATATATAATTGTAGTATATAACATTTCAGGATGAGCTTTTTATTATTATTATTCAGCATAATTCTCTGAAGACTCATCTAAGTTGTTGGCTGTAACAATAGTTTGTTCTTATTGTTGAATAGTGTGGTATGGATGTACTGTGGTTTATTTAACCATTCACCTGTTGAAGGATGTCTGATTTGTCATAATTTGGGGCTATTATACACAAATAAACATTTCGTACAGGTTTTTGTGGAAACATACTTCTTTTGTTTTTTCTTTTTTTATTGACCAATTTATTTGGTGCTCTGACCGAGAATCGGACCCATATTCACATGAGACAACACTCTAACCAACTGAGCCACACAGGCCAGAGTAAACATAAGTTTTTATTTCTCTGGAATAAGTGCCAGAAGTGCAATCACTGGGTCATATTGTAGCTGGGTGGGTTTTTTTAAATTGTTTTCCAAAGTGGCTGTATCATTTTTACATTACCACCAGCAATGTGTGAGTGCTTCAGTTTTTTTTATATCCTGACCAGCATTTGGTGAATCTTTCTATAATTTTTTATTGACTGATTTGGGAGAGAGAAGAAGAGGAGAAAAAGAGAGAGAGAGATGGAGTTGTTGTTCCACTTATTAATGTATTCATTAGTTGGGATTGAAGCCATAATCTGGCTATTGGGTCAATGCTCTAACCAACTGAGCTACCTGGCCAAAGCAACCCTACTGTAATTTTTTATGTCAGCATATTCCTAGGACATAAATATTAAGACAATGTATTTGTGTAACTAATTCCATTTTCTTGTGAAATGATTTGTTCAATTACATATAAATAAAAGTTGGCCAATTAAAAAGAATTAAGAATAAAAGTTGAAACCAATAAACTAGGCAACAACTACATATTGTATTTTACTTCATAAGTTTCTCTAATATAATTTTTATAAGCCAATGACTTATCCTCCATAAGAATAAGCTCTTGACAAGCTCAACCTTACCAATTTCATCTTAAGTTGACAGCTTTACCAACAATTTGTTGTGTTTGGGGAGTTTTTTAGTCAAAATTCAGTTAAGAAAAAAATAACTTATCAGCATAAATAACCTAAAAACAGAGTATTATCACATGTATTCACTTCATTTTCTATTCTTTCATTTTGTATTTCTTTTTTCAGATTTACTTTCCCCTTTCTTTATATTATTTATCTAAGCCAATTGTTACCTCTCAAACACAATTGTCCACAGAAGTGTTGCTAATCATTTGAAGAGACTCCGAAAACAAAGTCATAATCCATCTAGACTCAACTCACCACCTCAAGAAATCCACAGGATTATATACCTATTCAGTTATTCAGGGAGTTAAACCCAGGCTTAGGTATAATAAAAGCTTGCTAAAATGTCTTTTGTCCTTTTACTGGAATACACAACATGCAAAACAGAGAAGCAGGAAGCCATCACAGGAAGAGGAAAGATAGCACTACAGACTGAGAATAACCAGAACATGTTCTCTTGTGTTTTACGTTAGCCTCTGCTTTCCATACCTTGAGAAGCATCAAATTAAAAGAATGTGACTTGAGACAGTAAAGAGAGAGAGCGAGAGAGAGAGAGAGAGAGAGAGAGAGAGAGAGAGAGAGAGAAACCACATAGATTTACAGGCATTCTCATAAGTCCATGTAGTTGCACAGCTCCAGGCAGAAGGTTTATGTTCATTGAAGAGTGGAAAATGTTTAAGTTTTTCCAGAAGCACCATCTGTTTCTACGGCTGGTCTTGGTTTGAATTATTTATTACAATAATCTCAGATTTATCAGGTTAACCTTTGGATTGCCTCTTAAAAATAACTATGGAATATTTAGAATTTTTTTGAGTAATGTGGTAGAATACAGGAATTAATTTTCCCATTTTATTGAGAGGACTTTAAAGTCTTTATCATAACAAAATTGACCTAAAAAAAAAATTGTGTTATGACATTTAATAGGTTTGCTTTTTACAGATATACACAATAAGTCCACAAGATGGCGCTAAGATAATTAAAAAATTTAAAGGATTGTGCAACTTTAAATAACTAAAAAAACAAACAAACAAAATTTCCCAACATGGTTATCGTAAGATAGCTGCCTTATTGGTCTCTTAATGAAAAATGGAGACGAGGAAAAGAAAACAGTTTCCAAAATCAAAGCCAGGATTTTAAAAGTTGACAAATGGCTTTCTATGAATCTTTATGATCTGGTAAGTCTCAGTATCTTAAGAAAAATATAAGTGACTTCCTATAAGCAAAGTTAAAGATAAATGGAATGCTATGAAAGGATTAAATATAGAAACATTAAGGGAAAAATGCATTTCCAAAAGACAGCATAGCTTTCCCCAGTGCAAAATTACATTAATCTCAATGAGAGTTATTTTTACCAAATGGAGGGAGAGAATAACAATTTTTCACGTATTCGTTGATGTAAGAAACATCCAAAACTATAGAGAATTTTCATAAGAGTTTATTGGAGCCAAACTGACAACAATTGCCAGGAGGCAAGATCTCAAATGCTCTAGAACAGCAATTTTCAACCAGTGTGCCGCAAGAATTCTTAACATATGCAATACCTGACTATTTAGTCAGGGGCACTGACCTCTTTTCCCTTAGGTTGTCAAATAAATAAAAATTACAACAGCCAACACAACAATAGCCATCTGTTATAAATGAATCAACATTATACCTATTTTTTGTCAGATCAGCAAAAAATATATTTTTGTGTGTGTCACGGAATTTTAGTAATTAGTTCATGTGTGTCATGAGATGAAAAAAGTTGAAAGTAACTGATCTAGAAGACAGTTTTTCAGTTTCTTTTATGCATTAAAATTAAGGAGGAAACATAAGGAAAATTACATGAAGCTGGGAGAAATTAAGGCAGAAACCTAATTATAGGATAGTTAAGATTATGTGCTCTCTTGCTTTAGAATGAGGAGTCTGAAAGAAACATTTCAAGGGTGTCTTAATATAGATGTGCTGAAACAATGGACAAGGTTTGCTAAAGGCAAAGATAAGCTTTTTATAAACAAGTTATATGCCTTGGACATGACTATTCACCATGACCTACTCAATTAATGATCAGCTAAGAGCCTAATTACCACACCAAATTGACTAGTCCATTTCCATTCTCTTGAACTAAGTCATGAAGCTTGCAGACCATTAGATCAGTCTAATTCAACTGTATTTCCCCAAGGTTTGGCTTCAAGACAGCATCTAACTGGTTGATAGCATTAGAAAGCCCTAGAAGGAGGGTTCAGGCTACAATTCCTTCTGTGTGAAAGTATCAGCCTTTTATTCTGTGTTTCTTTTGGTTTTGTTGATGCTGTATTATTTTTTGGCTTAACCTTTTCCCTCACTCATACCTAATTCATTTTTACCCTTTGGAATCAGGAAGAACTGAGAAGCAATTATTCCTTATTTTTCTTGCTTTATAAGTGTCATTTTATTGATTATTAACCATTTTTGAATAGTGTGGATAAATTTTTAAGTTTGTTAGCACAAAGTTATATATGAAAAAATAAAATGGAGTCCTGGTGGTTTTTGAAAGCATAAAACACAACTTAGAAAAGAAGTTCTAGTCCCATAAGATCCATGTTTTTCTTAATGAAAACATTTCAGACTATGAGTCATATGTAACTTAGTTAGGAGTTTTTAATCTTTAAATCTTAATCCTTTGAATCTTTATGGAGGTGAGCTCTTAAATGGAAAGCATCCCATACCTAACTTCTAAATGGCCTCAATTATCCATGGCCATATTGAAATCCTGTTTCTGAGCAAATTTTTCAAAATTCATTTCTTAATTATCAAATTAATAGTCAATGGAGGAAAAAAATATTCTCTTCCTGGGTTTACCTTCAGTTTAGTGGCTATTCAGTGATATTCATAGCCAAAGGAAAAGGGAAATAATTGCAGTGTAGCCTTTCCATTATTATCTCTTTGTTTACTAAACACTATCAAGTCCCTAGGATATGTTGATAACAAATGAACCCAGACAGGAAACAGAAGCCCAGAGTTCACTGCCCCAACATCCATGTCTGAAGAAAAACCCTGCTA
>PVJN01014663.1:22051-46144 GCA_004026805.1 Lasiurus borealis | reverse complement strand
TACATCAAAATAAAAAGCTTTTGCACAGCAAAAGAAACCATCAACAAAACAACAAGAAAGATCACTGTATGGGAGAACATATTTGCAAATGTTATCACTGATAAAGGTTTAATCTCCAAAATCTACAGCCAACTTATACAACTTAATAAAAGGAAGATGAACGATCCAATAAAAAAATGGGCAACGGACCTAAATAGAATCTTTTCAAAAGACGACAGAAGGAAGGCCAAGAGACACATGAAAACATGTTCAAAGTCATTAATCATCTGAGAGATGCAAATCAAAACGACAATGCGATACCATCTTACACCCGTCAGAATGGCAATCATCAACAAATCAACAAACGACAAGTGTTGGCGAGGATGTGCACTGTTGGTGGGAAAGCAGACTGGTGCAGCCACTGTGGAGAACAATATGGAGTTTCCTCAACAAACGAAAAATGGAACTCCCATTTGACCCTGTAATCCCATTCTTAGGAATTTATCCTAAGAAATCACAAACACCAATCAGAAAGGATTTATGCACCCCTATGTTCATAGCAGCACAATTTACAATAGCTACAATTTGGAAACAGCCTAGGTGTCCATCAGCAGATGAGTGGATCAGAAAACTGTGGTACATCTACACCATGGAATTCTATGCTGCCATTAAAAAGAAGGAATTTTTACCATTTGCAGCAACCTGGATGGAACTGGAGAGCCTTATGCTTAGTAAAATAAGCCAGTCAATGAAGGAGAAGCATCACATGATCTCACTCATTGGTGGATAATAAAGAACATTATGAACTGATGAACAAAAGGATAGATACAGAGGCAGTAAAGCTTCAAACAGACTGTGATATTACAGCAGGAAGATTAAAGTTAGGTGAGGTAGATAAGAGATCAATCAAAGGACTTGTATGCAGCATATAAGCATAACCAATGAACATAGACACTGAGGAGTTGGGGTATGCTTGGGAGGGAGGGGGGCAATGGGGAGATATGTATAAAAAATTAATAAAAATTAAAAAAATAATTATGGTATCATAATTGTTTTTCCTGAAGAATTTCCTTTAATATTTCTGATAGTTTAAATCTGCCATTAATGAAATCTCTTAGTTCTTGTTTGTTGGAAAACATGTTTATTTTTTTCATCATTTTCTATGATACTTTAATAAGATATGTGATTGACAGTTTTTTTTTTCTTTTAGCATTTAAAAAATATCACTATTTTCATTTGGCAAGTTTCTATCAAGATGTTTGATATATTTCTTATATTTGTTTATTCTGTGTAATGTGGCCCTTTCTCTGGATAATTTTGTTGTTCTTAATTCTCACTTGAGGATAAATTTATTGATTTTTAGAGAGAGTGGAAGGGAGGAGTAGAGAGAGAGAGAGAAATACCGATGTGAGAGAGACTATTAATTGGTTGCCTTCCACACTAGCCCCAACCAGGCCCAGGGATAAAGCCTACAAGGGAGGTATGTGCCCTTGACCAGAATTTAACCCTAAACCCTTCAGTCTTCAGCCAATGCTCTATGCACTAAACCAAAGCAGCTAGTGCTCTGGGTAATTTTAATATTTCTTTATCTTTTGTGGTCAGCATTTTGAATATCATGTGTTGGGTATGTTAATTTTATTTTATTAATTGTTTAAATCCTCTTTTGGCTTTCACGAATATCTAGGATATGTGGTTTGATAGCTTTAATCTTTTTGAAGAATTTTCAGGAAGCATATTTTCAAATATTTATTTAACTCTCTCTCTCTCTTTCTCTCTCTCTCTCTCTTCTGGAATTACCAGAATTACATGCATGTTAGACTCTTTGATAGTGTCTCAGAACTTTTGGATGCTCTATTTCATTCTCTCTCTCTCTCTCTCTCTCTCTCTCTCTCTCTCTCTCTCTCTCTCTCTCTCTCAATTTTAGTTTGAGTGTTATCTAGTGACCATACTTGGTTAAGTTTATTGATAAGCCAGTTGAAGGCATTCTTAATTTCCCCCTAACATTTCTATTTGATTTTTCCTTATCTTTCATGTTTTTCTGTATACTCATGCTGAAATTCTCCACTGGTTCATGAATGTTGTCCACTCCTTTCATTAGATAACATATTAGTCATAGTTATTGAAAATTTCCTCTCTAATAGATACATTATATGGTTATCTCTGAGCCTCATTCCATTGATTGATTTGTTTTTGACATTGGTTTTTTTTTTCTTGCCTTTTGTGTGTCTTGTGTTTTCCTTTTGAATGTTGAACATAGTGTGTGGAGGAGTAGAGACTGAGGTTACTAGTATTCATGACTGACAATGGATGCACCCTTTTTTTTCTGCTGGGTCATTTATGTGGGATACTCGAGGCCCAGTGCATGAAATTTGTGCATGGGTGGGAGAGGTTGGCCTTCAGTCCAGCCTGCACCTTCTCCAATCTGGGACCTCTTGAGGTAGGATCGGGCCTAAATAGGCAGTTGGACATCCCTCTCACAATCCAGGACTGCTGGTTCCCAACTGCTTGCCTGTCTGCCTTCCTGATTGTTCCTAACTGCTTCTGTCTGCCAGCCTGATCACCCCCTAACCACTCCCCTGCCAGGCTGATTGATGCCTAACTGCTCCCCTGCCAGCCTGTTTGCTCCTAACTGCCTTCCCCTGCAGGCCTGGTCACCCCTAACTGCCCTTCCCTGCAGGCCTGGTCATCTCCAACTTCCCTTCTCTGCTGGCCTGGTCACCCCTAACTGCCCTCCTCTGTAGGCTTGATTGCCCCCAACTACCCTCCTTTGCAGGCCTGGTCTTTCCCAACTGCCCTCCCCTGCTGGCCTGATCACCACAACTGTCTTCCTTTGCAGGCTTGGTTCCTCCCCACTGTTCTTCCCTGCTGGCCATCTTGTGGTGGCCATCTTGTGTCCTGAGGACACAATGCCTCTAATATCTTGTCTGTTTCCATCTTTGACCACATGGGGGCAGCCATCTTGTATATTGGAGTGATGGTCAATCTGCATATTACTCTTTTATTAGATAGGATAGAGATCTGGTGCATAGGTGGGGGTCAGCTGGTTTGCCCAGAAGAGTGTCCTGGATCAGGGTGGGGGTTCCCTTAGGGTGTAGTGGGGCCTGGGCAAGGGGTCTGTAGTGGTTTTCAGGCCAGCCATGCCCCCCGGTGACCCAAGTGGAGGCCCTGGTATCTGGGATTTATTTATCTTTTACAATTGAAACTTTGTAGCCTGGAGTGGAGCCAAACCTTCTTCTGGCTCCGTGGCAGCAGCCATTTCTATTGGGATTTATCTATCTTCTATAATTGAAACTTTGTAGCTTTAAGCAGAGGCCAAGACAGACCAGGGTTGCAGAAGCTTGACTTCCTCCATCGCTGGGGGTAACCCTAGTCTCCTGCTCTCTCCAGCTCTGTGGCTGCCACCATTTTTGTTGGGATTTATTCATCTTCTATCATTGAAACTTTGTAGCTTGAAGTGGAGGCCTTGGCCTGCCAGGATGTGCAGAAAGCTTGGCTTCCTCCATCACTGGGGAAACCCAAGCCTCCCTCCTGCTCTCTCTGTAGCTCCAGCCATGTTGGTTGGGTTAATTTGCATACTCATTCCTGATTGACTAGGGGCATGATTTGCGGACTTGGCTTGTGGTTGTAATGTAGTGATAGTTAATTTGCATATTACTCTTTTATTAGATAGAATTGAGTCCATAGTGTCAGGATATTAATTGGGTTTAGATTTCATTATTGTTATGGTTACCTGAAGTGAACCATTAGCTATAAATTTCTTTATTATTACCTTGTTCTTATCTTAGAACCTTTTTTCTAACATATGTTTTAGGCCTTCCCTATTTTCTCTCCATCTTCTTGTACCTCCCCAAGACTAGAAGTTTGCATTTACTTGAAGGCTAAGCTTGTATTGAGTATTTTTTTTTTTTTTTTTTGGTTTTAGCCTGGTGATGGAGGACAAGGCAGTTCTCTATTGTCTTGGTTAATCTCAATCTTAGGCTATTCCCAGTTTATGGCTGGAAGGTAAAGGTCTTGTTTCCAACATTCTGTAGCCAAGTAAGGGTAAGAGGCCAGAAATTCAGCATTCAGTTTATATCTTTTGCTCATATCCTCTGTTCTTATGATATTCAGCTATAATTCAAAGTACTCCTCTCCCCCACAAACAAAACAAAAATTCCTCCAGGCTTATGTGAGAGTGAAAGAGGTATGTCATATAGTTGATCAGAGTAGAGAAAGAAAGAGGGTCTAACTTCTCCAAGTCAATTTCAAAAATCCTCTTATTTTAGGAATTTCCTTTTTAGTTGGTTGTGCCAACAGTTCCTGAGGTTTGGGGGACATTTTGAATTGTAATCAGGTTCTTCTGTGATTATGGTAGGATTCAACATTGTCTTTTTTAGATGTCTTTCAGCTTCCATACTTTTGTTATTGTAAGCTTGTCTTTCACTTTCCTGATTCTGAGTGTTTCTATCTTTAAACCAGATCATGTTATTATTACTTTAGTGAGCTTTTTGGGAGGGTGCCAAAGGAAATGGATGTGTTTAATCCACCATATTCACATAAAAGTCCTGTGTCTGGCAATCTGAAAGTGATTCATCATTTTCACTTCTTATCAAATTCCTCTCTATGTAAGTAAACTTTGGGGAGAGCCCAGATAGCCCTATTGGCATGGCCAGAAATAGATGAAATGATGAAATTGTATAACATATGCAGTTTGTGTTTATCTCCGGGATACATGTATTTTCATGTCTTATTTTATCATTAAGATATTATGTACCTTGATGGGAAAGTTTATGTCTCATACGTTTTTCCAATGCCTCTAATATCTTGTCTGTTTCCATTATTTTAAGATCGTTTGTATTAAGCCAGGCAAAAATCCCAGGCATAAAGTCTCATAAATTTTATAGAGAAATTATGGTACACAGAAATTATTCTTTGTTTTACATTTAGTTGAAGTTCTTTTTTCTACAAAAATGTTATCTGTTTATGAAAATCAGAAGGATCTTTTTTTAGCAGGCTCTTAAACCTGAACACAAATAACACACATGTTATTTTAGAGTGAGGTAAGGCACTTTTGCTAATAAAAAAACTGTCTCTTCTATTTTCTCATAAGGGTATAAAAGTAATGTTAAAAATTTGCAGAGCTTTCTAATTGGAAATTCTCAATGTGGGGATAGACTTATGCAGTCCAGATCACTCTTATTATCTCATTTATATTTACTTATTGAGCAGCTACTAAATTTGAGGTTCTGTGTTACACACTCCAGAGGACTTTAAGGAGCAGAAGTTTCTATCAGGACCCAAAGGTTGCTTAGTGCTGTATACCTTTATCCACACAGCAAGAACACTAAATGTATAGGCTAAGTCCCATATTCATTGTTAGGGACAACCTTGATAATTAGACTGAAAAGTTTTAAGGAGTTTGATACCATTTTTCTGAGGCTCAAAATAAAGATACCCTTGCTGCTAATTAAGTTTGTTTTGCTCCCATTTTATTACTGAGATGTTGACCTGAAGTTCCAATCCAGGTCTTGGTAACTTTTCCAGAAACTGTATGATCAGTAACTTACTCCCCCTACCATCCATTACTCCCTTTTGCCCTAAGCTATGAAAAATAATATTTACGACTTGGAATTCTGAATCATAACAGGTTCCTTACACCCTGCTACAAAATTTTCTTGATAACAATTGCTTTCCTGAAATTTGGGAACTCTGAGTTTTATTTTACATTTTTCTTTCACATTACTCTGACCCTGACCCAGAGCATTTATGACCCTATCCATGCTAACCACTGCATGTTTCCTGCTATCCTATTCTAAATTTTCTGTTCTTTTGAGATCCTGCAGCTTGTTCCTCCCCCTGCTTAATGGCTGTGACTCTTTCTGTATCATGGATTTTGTAATCATGTCTAGTCACTCCATGAGATAAAGCAATTGTTACTCTTTAGGGACTTATAATTAGTTTGAGTAAACAGAATATATGCATAAAAAAGTATGAACAACAAGATGAACTGGAATATTGTCATACCTTATCTAGAATTTCTAAAAATATTTCACACAAAAACAAAATTACCTAATAATGTATTTTACAGAACGTGTCCCTGTCATTAAGTGACACATGAGAGTAACTGTCAAAAATATATTGACAACCTTGGTCCAAAACCTAGTTCACTTCTTTGTCAATTCATGTCTTCAAATTTGTAAAGTTTTCAGCCATTGTTTCTTTGAATATTTTTTTTCTGGCCCTTTCTCTCTTTTCTTCCTGGAATCCCCATAATGGGTATGTTGGTCTGTTTGATGGTGTCCTTCAGATACCTTAATCTCTGTTCACTTTTCTTTATTCTTTTTTTTACTGCTCCTAAGATCTGATCATTCCAGTTGTCTAACTTTGATTCTTCTTCTGCCTGCTCACATCTGTTCTTAAACCTCTCTACTAGACTTTTCATTTTAGTTATTGTACTTTTTAGGTCTAGAATTTTTGTCTGGTTCCTTTTTATAATTTATGCCTTTATGATAATCTCATTTTGTTCAGCCATTACTTTATTGATCTCCTTTAGTTATTTCTCCATGTTTTCTATCAGCTCTTAAAATTATTTTAAAGTCTGAGTAAGCAAACTCTGAGAACAGGGAGACTCTGACTGCCAGAGTAACTACATTATTTAATTATTGAAGGCTGGAGTAGTCCATTTGTTTAGTGACTTTTACAAACTATTTTACAAAGACTGTATTCCTTAGCCTATTGGTAATTAAAGTTTCTGTTTCTTTCATTCATTTTCTAATATTTTGACAGAGATTTTCTTTAATAAGAAAAAACAAAACAAAAACATCAAACAATGTTGATTGATTCTGTGCTGGAGCAGTCCAATACTCAGGCAGCCTATGGATCAGTCCACACTGAAAGGTTGGAGTCTTTTTTGAGTAGGTATCTTAACTTGGAAAAGTGGATGACTTTTACAATTTTTCCATATAAATCGTTCTTTTGAATATCCGAATTTCCAATAAATTTCCCCTCGCAATTCCTCTGGGCTTTAGGCTGACTATTATATATCTACTGTATTCTTTTTTTTTTCTTTATTGATTAAGGTATTACGTACGTGTGTTCATCACCCCATTGCTCTCCACCCCACCCCATTCATGCCCTCACCCCCTCTACTGTATTCTTTTATGCAAAGCATCTGCATGTTGTTAGTTTGGTCTGCAGCATTCTCAAGAATTGCTCCTGCCTTTTTAAAAAAAATAATTCTTTATTATTGAAAGTATCACATATGTTCCCCTACTTCCTCTATTGACCTCCAGCCCTCCCCTACAACGCCCCCTCCTCTGCCCCAGGCCCTCACCACCCCATTGTCTATGTCCATGGGCTATATATATATATATATATATATATATATATATATATACATCCAAGGTCCTTTGATTGATTACCTCCCACCCACCCACCCTCTCCACCTTCCCTCTGAGATTCCAGTTACTTCTTTTGAAAACTGAGTTCTGAGCTAGGCAAAACAGAAATATTTGAGTGCTTTGTGTCAGTCAGTCCTTCAGGTAGCTCTCAAATAGGTTAGAAAAAAATCTATATAATCTATCAGGGTCCTATCCTAGAAGCATAAGATGCTACCATGTCAAGGGTCTTATCCTAGAAGTGTAAGATTGCCACCACACTAGGGAGGAGTTGGAGTAAAGGCAAATAAAAATGCCACAAAGCTTTCTTATTGTTTTAAAGTTGCCTTTTTATTGATTCAGCATTTACTGGTTTGCTATAAAACTTTTACTGTTTTCTAGAATTCTGCTTGACTTTTGATGTTTTTACGGGGATTAGAGCTTGGAGCTGCCTGTTCTACCATTTTGTTGATATCAATCTTAATTTCTTTAGAGTATTAATCTAAAATCAGCATTTATAGCCCTGATCAGTGTCAGTTGGTTGGAGCATGTCCAGTGCACCAGAAGGTCATGGATTCTATTCCAAGTCAGGACACATACCTGAGTTGCAGGTTTGATCCCCAGTCAGGGTACATGCAGGAGGCAACCGATTCATGTATGTCCCTCATCTCTCACTCCTCTTCACTCTCTAAAATCAATGAAAAAAAATAGGCATATCTAAGGAAAGACACCATACTGAAGAGCTTCTCCCAAATCTCAAAAACCTTCCTTATGAAGGAAGAAAATGAGGACAAATATGTTTCAGTTATGAGGATTGGCCATAGTGTAAATCATAATGAGTTGGGTGGTTTTTCTGAGCAGGATGAAAGGGTGATTTCTTTCCTGGATTCTTGTCCAGGTGGATTCGAAGAACGAAGCCATGGACAAAACGTGGTAGATGAAAAGGTGGAAATTTATTAGAAACAAGTATAGACTCCCAGGTAGAGAGCGGGTCCCAAAAGGGGTAGCCCACTAAGCTCCTTTTCCTGAGGTTTATAAAGGCTGCAGTTCTTTGTTTCTTGGTGCTGCCTTCTAATTGGTAGATTATCAGCTTCAAAGCCCAAACCCTATGTGGTGCGCCCTACTACCTCTCCCCCTTTAGTGGTAGAATTCTATATGTCCTGTGAAAATCTGTTTTCCTCTTTCTCCCGTTTGTCAGCATTTCTCTATTTCCTGTGAAAGTTTGTTTCCTCTTTCTCTCTATACTCGGTGCCTTTTCCCTATCTTCTATGAATGGATGTCTTTCTTTCCCCTTATCCTGTGGCACCTTTTGTTCTCTGTGAATGTATGCCTTTTGGCAGCTCCAAGCCCCTGACAAACTATGCCTTGTTCCCCCATAAATCCCCTAATTCCTAAAACTAACCCTGCCTATTTTACCCCTAGGAACTTCTTTCAATGATACATACTCATGAGTGATTAAGTAGCAGTGAGGAGAACAATAAGGTTGAACTGAAGGATTTGTGTAGTGAGGTATTAGAAAGGGGGATGATGTAGATTGAAAGCCTTTTTACAAGTATGGTTATGGGCAGAGGCTTGTCCAGCTTGAGTTTTAGGAATAAAAATCTGGAAATGTTGCACAAAATAGATAACTCTTAAAGTAGAGGTGAGTCACACACAATCATGATATTCCATTCTATGTAATGTTCTACATAAGAGTCATGGTGGAAAAAAAAAAGAATATGTCAATGTTATAGAAACATTCCCGGAAGAAGTAACAAATGCCCACAGCATGCACATTGGAATTTAGGTATGAATTATTAAAGATGTTAAAGGAATGTAGATGACTCTGCCTTTGAAGTGAATTGTTTTTAACCCAAACACACATGAAAACCTAATTCCAGTAATAATGCTGTCATTGTTCTATTTGTATTAAATAACTTGAAGAATAAAGTAAGCCATCTTACACAACTAGCTTAATTTTCCAACAAATCCAATTGACTCAAGATTTTCATATATAGTCAAGTAATTATAAATGGAAATGTGAGCTGTAGTGTGAAGACAGACTTCTTTATCTCATTTATTAGCAGCTTTCCAAAAGGTAAGCCAGAAATAGAAGTATGAAGGTTTACTCATGTTTCTTTGACTTGTGCAATCTAGTTCTCTCTGTCTGTTTTTGGTTACTGTCAGATTGATTCCAAAGCGGCAGCTTACGGTCAGATTTATCATGTGTTTAGAAAAAAAGCCTTCTTTGGATTACGTGGCATTGAAAAAAATATATTTTGTATTGAGCTTTTGATCTCAGATCAGTTAAACGCAGGAAGGATGTGTTGGAACTGCAATACATGGAAACATGTCCAGAAGTCATTTTGATGGGATTACTAAACTTTCCATCTTTGCTCAAGAGAAGATAAAAATGATGCATCTCTAATTTAATAAATATGTTAGGGAACTGACATACCTGCTGGAGAAAGACATAAGCATTTCCATCTACATTGGCCATTTTAGAATGTTCAGATGGAAATTAACACACTTCAATTATGGACTCTGCCATGGTTGAGACTTCTTAGTTGTTTCTTAAATAGAATGATTATTCTGTTTCTATAAAAGGATGATGCACTGATTCAATAAAAGATGGATGCAGAAGACATCAATAATACAATGACAGGAAACTTGGTACTTCCTTTAGTTACTTAGAGACAGTAAGCATTTTGATAGGTGCATACAAACATACTTTTCTTATTTTAATCTCATCATACAACTGTAAGTATTATTATTACTAATTTTACACATGAAGACATGTTCACCATATCACAAAATATGGATCAGGTCAGAAATCTGAATCCATGTCTATATTTTTCTGAAAACTTCTCTGTTGTCTGGCCGACATGGCTCAGTGGTTGAGCATTGACCTGTAATAAAGAGGTCCTGGTTGCAGGCTTGACCACCACTGTGGGGCATGCAGGAAGAAGCCAATCAATGATTCCCTCTCATCATCTCTCTCTCCCTCTCCCTTCTCTCTGAAACCCATAAAAATATATTTTAAAAACATTATTAACAAGAAGTGATAGAGCATGATGTGTGAGAGCATTGTCTACCAACTGCTAGCTGTGGGTCCTGAGAAAGAGTTCCTTTTGCTTGATGTAAAAAGAGCTGTTGCACTCAGCAGAATATTCAGGCTCAGTGTATAGCCCACGATTACTGTTCCCAGACCCCATGGGAAATTAGAGTAAGAGGACTTAGGAAATTTTCCCAGCTGACTCTATATTTCCATACATATCAGGAAACAGTAAGTACCTGACAAAATGTGGGTTAAAAATACAGACAAGTGATGATAGAGCTGGAGTTTCACTAACAAAACCAGCTGGAAGCTATCCCAACATTTTTAAATTTGTAAACTAGGCCCCTGAATTTTTGTTCTTTTGGCCGCCTTGGAACACCAAAGAAATTTTAGCTCAGAAGATACTTATTTATAAGTCATGTTTGATTTTTATTTCCCCTCCTTTCATTCTTTTTTCATTTCCTTCTCATAAGAAGTTTTGCCAGATTCAAAGCCAGAACCAATTGGATAAGACTACCACCCACAGGGATGATCTTAAAAGAGATACTTCTGGGGCTTTGTTGAAGGAAGAAATTTATTTAAAGCAGTTAGAAATTTATTTAAATTAGTTATAGTAGTTTCTTTAAAGTAATATCAAGTTACTTGAAAGAGAAAACTTTCCCACAGATAATGAAGAAAATGGAAAAGATTTATCATTTATGGATGATATGGATGTTAAGATGGATCTTGAGATAGAAGAAGGTTATGAAAAGATTTTTTTGGAATAAGAATATAAGCAAAAACAATAAAGCTAAATTTTAGCATATCAGTTTTATAGAGCAGTTTACATTAGATTTAGCAGAACACAAGAAATCAAGAAAATGTGTCATACTTATACCCAATTAAGGAAGTTGAGTTATGCTACTAATGTATGCCACTTTAGTTTTATTTAACACTAAGTGCCAAAATAAACTTTTTTTGTTATAACTTAAAAAAAAATATATATATATATATATATACACACACACAAATACACACACACACACACACACACACACACATATGTATATATATATTATATACAGTTAATTCTTTTGTTTTGTCTGCAATAAACATAATTTTGAAGTACATGAAATATTGAAAGTAAAAAATGTATATGCTAAGATTTATTCAAGATTTAGGAAGAACATTGTCAGAGAAAAAGTAAAAATTTAAATCATGTTCAAGGAGGCAACAAGCTTAAACCCAAGAAAATGGTGTTGATGGTCAATTTTTAAAAGTTAGGTGTGAATGAAAAAAGGAGGATTAGAAGCTATGGAAAATCAAGAGTAAGACAGCGATAGAGGAATGAATCAGAATAAATTGAAGTTTTGGGATTGAGAATGCTGAATTTTAATTTTTATATAGCATTTGGTGTGCTGTGGAGGTGATTATTCAAAGGAATCCGACAATGGACACATATGTAATACCTAAATCAATAAAAAAATCAATAAAAAAGAGAATCCTACAAGATGAGGCATTTACGTTTTTGTTGTGTCAAATAGACCAAGTATAGTCTTCTCAATGGTGCATTCTACCTATGACTTCTTGGACCCTTTATTATTGTTGTTCTAACATTGAAGAATATTTGACTTGAGCATAAATAAAATAAAATGATAAGTAACTTTTTCTCTAGAGGAAATACGTGTGAAAGGACTAAAAACATGTGCAGTCATAATTTGATATGTAATCTTAGAAAAACTGTAATATCTTATTTCTCTTACCTCTAAAAATGAAGTCAAAGGAAGATACAGGGCCATTTTCTCCTCTAGGGTGGAAAGTGCTACAGAAATGCAGAGAGCATCAGCCTATTATTCCCACTGTATGAACTGTGCTGCCCTCAGGATGCATGAGGGAAAACTAAAGTTGAAGCTTATTGCAGCTGGCCTCCTTTAATCCAGGAACAACTCCAGAGTAATTTAAATAGCAACAATAACCTGAATAAGAAAAAGATATATGATAGCTTTAAATATCAATCTCTCTATATAAAATATAAAGCTTTAAATATCAACCTATCTATATAAAAGCCTAAATGACTGGACGACCAGAATAACTGGTCTCTATGATGTGCACTGATCTCCAGAGGCAGATGCTCAATGCAGGAGCTGCCACCTGGTAGTCAGTGCACTCCTACAGCAACCTCCTGCAATCCCTCCCCTGGCTGGCAGGCCCCAATCTCCCAATCAGGGCTGGCTCCAGGCTGGGAAGGGGAACCAGGTGTTGGTGGTGGTGGATGAGGCCCCTTTCCCAGGGGATATGAGGGCTGGCTAACCTCCCATGCCTTGCCTCTGCTTCTCTCTGACAGCGGGCCCTGATCAGCCTGCCACTTGCCTGCCACAGTGGAAGGTGGAGGGAGGGAGGCGGGGAACTGCACAGTGGCTGGGGATTGACAATGGCAGAAGCAGCAACCGGTGTCCATTCCTTCCATGCCTGGGTTGACAACCATTGCCTCCTCTCTAGCCCAGCACTGATCGGGCTGGCCCTGATTGGCCCTGATCACCAGCCAGGCCTAGGGATCCCACTTGTGCCCTATTTTGTGCACCAGGATTTTAGTGCAATAATAACAAGGGGAACAGAAAACTACCAACTTTTGCATAGACAGATGTAATTTCTTATCTCCTTTCCTGTGGAAAAATAAGGTCCAAATGATGGTTTACTGAGCTAAAGAAGAGCCTGACTCACGGGTCATGGCCATGATTCATTGCTGAGCTGCAGCTCTTCCTTCAAACATGACTCAGTCTGGTTCACTGTTAATTCATGCAGCAGTCACATTTGTAACTGTAGTATAGAAGGAGGGGAAAAGGGCATGGTGTCTCCAGGAAATATCAGATGATTTGAGTTGCAAGCAATTCCTGACATCTATTTCAGAGAAAAGCGGTAACCATAGGCATTAAATATAAAAATTTGTTTACAATTTCAGGTTGCTAGTCAGGAAATGGAGAATGTTCCTGGTTAGCCACATCTGCATAATATTGGGAGATATATAGATTATTAAGCATCAAGCCCTAGCTGGTTTGGCTCATTGGATAGAGCATCGGCCTGCAGATCAAAGGGTTCTGTGTCTGATTCTGGTCAAGAGCATGTACCTTGGTTGCAGGCTCCTCCCCAGCCTGGATCCTAGTCAGGGCTTGTCCAGGAAGCAATGAATCAATGTTTTTCCTCTCACATTGATGTTTTCTCTGTCCTTCCCTCTCTCTTAAAAAAAAAAATCAATGGAAAAATATCTTTAGGTGGCAATTAACCAATAAATAAATAAATATATAAGTAAATAAAAATAACTAACTAACTAAATAAATAAATTGATAATAAATGAAATAAAGAAGCATCAAGGTCTTCCGCCACCCCCCCTACTCATCTGGTGTGTATATATACATGTGAAATGTTGCTCCAAATAGAATTGCTTCTTAAATAACAAGATCTGGGAAACAGTCACAATTACTCTGTGTCCCCATTACCATTATCAAGGTCCAGATTATTCCAATTCTAGGGCATCTCATCCTCAGCTTGCCCATCTGATGTTACAGGATGAGGAGCTTGCACTACTTCACCTCTTTTCATCTAGAATGCTTCACTTAGGGCCTTTTATGAGGAAATACACTTTTTCTTTCTTAAGGCCACTTAGCAATTATCACTTAGTGTATAAACAAATATTCCTGTGTATCTGTCACAAATGTTCAATCCTATTCCAGAAGATATTAAAGGAAACCTGTGGCATATGTGTGTGCTGTATGACTATAAAACATATCTAAAAGAGGAGTTGTCAGTTTCTGTATCTTGGGGAATTGTCAAATAACTCTTTCCTTCCTCCTCTGAGCTCACTGCTATTTTCTTGCCCTGCTTTCCAAGAATCTCAAGATTGTGTGTATTTCACACAAAGCCGAGTATTGACCTAAAGACTGGACAAGAGAGATGTTGGCAGTTTCCTAATCGTTGTTGCTAAGAAAACACAATAATATATTTGTTCATAGAGTCACAATCAAAAGCAATTCCCACTTTGCCACTTATAAAAGCATAGCTTTTGGAAAATTATTTGGCCTTTCTAAATGCCAGTTTTCCTGTCTGTAAAACCCCATATAATAAAAGCCTAATATGCTAAGTGTGCCATTGTCCAGTCATCTGTTCAACCAATCAAAGTGTAATATACTAATGATATGCTAAGGCTGCTCAACTGCTTGCTATGAAGTGCACTGACCACCAGGGGACAGATGCTCCAACTGGTAGGTTAGTTTGCTGCTGGGGCCAACTGATTGGGCCTAAGGAAGATGGACCAGACATGCCCTGAAGCCCTCCCATGGTCCCTCATTGGCTGGCCAACCTCCTGCAACCCTCCCTGGCCCTTCTTAAAATCTGGGACCTCTTGGGGGATGTTGAAGAGCTGGTTTCAGCCCAATTCCACAGGCCAGGCTGAGGGACCCCACTGGTACATGAATTCATGCACTGGGCCTCTACTAGAAAAAGAACAGCATATAGACCTTAAAGTTGCTGTGAAGGTTAAATGAAATAATGTACACCTAACACATTGCATATTGTCTCATTTAATTTTAAAATTATTATGCTATCTGAAACTATTACTATAATTTCTCATTTTATAGATGAGGAAACTGAGTCACAAAGAAATAATTAAACTTAAAATTAATTAAAATTCTCAAGGCCATGTTGTTAAAAGTACAATACATGATATTCATATCTACTCTGCCTGACTTCTGGGCCTGAACTCTTTTTTTTTTTTAAATATATTTTATTGATTTTTCACAGAGAGGAAGGGAGATAGAAAGTTAGAAACATCGATGAGAGAGAGACATCGATCAGCCGCCTCCTGCACGCCCCCTACTGGGGATATGCCCGCAACCAAGGTACATGCCCCCGACCGGAATCGAACCTGGGACCTTTCAGTCTGCAGGCCAACGCTCTATCCACTGAGCCAAACCGGTTTTGGCTGGGCCTGAACTCTTAATCACTGCATGATACTCCTTTCTAAGTGTTTTTAATGTGAGAAAGGATTTAAGACCCTGTCAGAATTCTATTGCGTAATCTTTGTATTTGCAATATATATAATTTGGCCTAACATAATTGTATAGCAACCTGATTCCAGTGTTTACACTATAGGTTCAGCCATTTCTAAAGAAAACTTTGGTTATTTTAGAATCGGACCTAAAAATCTTCACACGTGTTGTTATAGTTCCCTAGCTAACAGCTAAATTTCAAAAGACAATAGCAGCGAAGGCCTTGGAGCTCAGAATAGGCAGAGCCAATCAAAAAATGGGTTTGGCTCTGCCTATCAGAGTGTGCTCTAATGACACCCACATTCACAAATATTAATCTAGCTGCTACTAAACTGAATTTGCTAATGGAGTTACAACCTTTCCTCAAGCCAACACCAGAAAATCCAAACCAAAAATAAAATTAGCCCTACAGGAACTGGCAGCTTAGTAGCTTAGTCCAGTGGCTATCAATCTTTTTGGCCTTTATGTTCTTAAAGAGTATTGAAGGCTCTTTAGTAGCATAAGGCATTAGAATACATAAATAATGATTTGGATTTGTAAGCTATTTGAAGGTCAAAGACCTTTGTTACTACTGATTTTAGGGCCTCACCTGACTGGTTCCATAAACCATTGAACAGAGAGTGGTTATGGGATTCAAATACAAATCCCTTTCTGCCATCCAGCCTCAACAAATCCATCAGGCATCTAGTGTGTAAACAAGCCTGTGGGAACTCAGTTGGCTTTCTCTTCTGGAAGCTCCCAGAAAGTCCAAATCTCCCCCCTTTTTCCTTCTCACTATTTGAAGTATGTGGACTATGACGATTCGGAGACTAGTGTACTCTAAATTCCTCAAATCTTAGTCTGTTCTAGGCTGTGTACTTTGGCAGCCTGCTTGAAGGCACATAGCCCAGCTTTCCGATTGGGACTGAGCAAGATGGGCACTGACCACCAGGAGACAGATGCTCCCACAGTCCCACAGATTCTGCAGTTCTTCTTTCCTCCTTTCCGTCAGTTCCTCATGGTTCCCATGGCTACGTTGTTGGAGCTCAAAGAAGGTCAGACTGGCACTGAACAGAAAATTCACCTCCCCTCAGAAGGCCACCTGCTTTCTTCCACTCATCCTCTGCCCAAGGAGTACTTTAATTACCTGTCATTTCTTGTGGCCCCGCTATTTTGTGTAGTTCATTCAAGTCTCTGTGAGTAGTGTTCAGCTGGCTCTGAATACTTTGGCATATAATAAAACTTGTGAGGAAAACAAGCCTGATACCAATGTTATCAGTATTGTAGGATTTTATAATATCTTTAAAAGTCATTTTTGATGTTATTCCCAAATTCTTAAAATTTAATATGCTCATCTCATACATCTTGCAAATTGTGTGGTTCTTTTAAAACACCATGATATAAATTATAATTTGAGATGTCAATTATGAGGTCTTCATAAAAATAATAAAACAACATACGTATAACTATTTTTAGTTTACAAAGTGCTCTCCCAGACATTGTTTAATTTCTAAGAAATGCTTTTCAGGTAGTTACTAAAATCCCTATTCTACAGATAAGGGAGAAAAGTTGTAGCTAAGAAAGGTTATGCACCTTGCTCAAGTAATTAGCAAAGTTGTTGCCCCATTTTAGGTTTTCAGATGAAAAACCCAGAGCCTTTTCTGTTACATTGGTGTTCTGTAAATTTTAGTTATTTTCATATAATTTTCATGTATCTACCATACCCATAAATCTGAGATTGCTTGACATTTTTAACTAATTTTGTTCTTTAAATAAGTATATATTGAAAAGTTTTATATTACTATAGTTTAAATAAAAAACCTTATCATTTGATTTTCAATAAAAGAAACCATAAAAATAAATGTAATAAAGCTAAAAAGTTATTAAATTTGAGTGGGAGCCTATTTGCCTACTCAAATATTGAGATGCATATCTCTGTTGTTAAAAAAGAAAAAGAAAAATAGCAAGTGATTGAGAAGATTAAAGTCACACAAATATCAAACAGGGACTTGGTATTTGAAGATGGAAAGCAAATTGAGTAAGAAAAATGTTAACACTAGACTAATGCAAAATGACGTTAATACCTAAGCTAGGAAGCACCAAATTGTAGCATAATCTGAAAAAGTAATAAAATGAAACACAATTAGTTAGAGACAAGAGTCAAGTTTGTAATGAAAGTAATCGGTGAGAATGTTACTCAAACTCACAGCAAGATACATTGTTCTTGTCTAGGAGGAAGGAAGAGGAGGAAACATCATAGAAAATGAAATTCAGGTCTCATTCAAAGGGTTTTTCCCTAGAAAAGAGAAATGTATATCAATGATTCTTGTTAGGAAAGAAGGTAGGATGCACTCCTATCACCCAACTTTTTTCATTTGAGAACACTGTAAGACTGAGATAAACATAATAAACTGTCTGCACTGCCCAGACAGTGTTGCTTAGTGGTTGAACTTCAGCCTATAACCCAGGAGCTCACAGTTCGATTCCTGGTCAGGACACATGCCTAGGTTGCGGGCTAGATCCCCAATATGGCAGCCAATCAATGATTCTCTTATCATTGATGTTTATATCTCTTTCTCCCTCTCCCTTTCTGAAATCAATAAAAATATATTTAAAAAAATAAAAAGAGGCTGCTGCAATTTCCCAAACCCCGGGTGGTTGCCCAGCAAGACTGGTGGGGTCAAGATTGGTGGATTCTTTAAACCTGACGCAACTCAGCAAGGCACAACAGCACACTGGTGGGAAGTTGTGCTATATTAAACTGATGAGAGGACCACAGAATGAGAATGTAAAATGGTCTCTGACAGCAAAGAATTCACAATTTCTCCCAGAAACATTTATGGAACATCTTCTATGAACAAGGCACTGTAGTAGGTACACAGGTAATGTGGGCACATGACTTATTTATATTAGGCAGAGTATTCAGCTTTACCATAGAGAAAAAGATCGATGAGTATTGATGGCATTGTAATACATGGCAACATACAATTTAAACTTATAAGTCTTACTATGTATTTTAATGCCAAATTAAATTAATTTTACACACTTCAGTTGTTTTATGTATTTTACCATTATTAGTTTTATTGCATACATTTAGTTCTATCAACAGCACCATTAAAAAATAAAAATTAATCTAAACGAATTCATTTCTTGTCAGAAAAACAGTTTAGTGGGTACTCACAATATAAGAGTCATCATACTGGTGTGAATATATATTATTTTTACATTTCACCAGTGCTACAGAATAAGAATACTAACACTATTTGAAAAATTAGAAAATTTTGATTATAGAAAAGTAGCAATAATGGAAAATACCAAGCATTCAAATAGAGGTCTTTCAGACTTCAAAGCTGATCCCTGTTAACTACAGTATATGGAGGTTTTGAAATAAATCTATATTAATCTTTATCTTGACTTAATGAAACACAAAGAACAGATTAGTTACTCTTTTTAAAATATATTTCTTTTTGATTTCAGAGAGGAAGAGAAAGGGATAGAGAGAGAAACATCAATGATGAGAATCATTGATCGGCTGCCTCCTGCACGCCCCCTATTGGGGATTGAGCCCACAATGTGGTCATGTGCCCTTGGACAGAATCAAACCTGGAACCCTTCAGTCCACAGGCCAACACCCAACGTTCTATCCACTGAGCCAAACTGGTTAGGGCAGATTATTTACTCTTGAGCTCATGTTTATTCTTTATATACTTCACTGACTGATATGCGCACGCGCGCACACACACACACACACACACACACACACACAACGATACACACATATTAAGGATATAAATTGTAATAATACTGTGCTTTAAAAATATAAACTACCTATTCATCTCAGTTATTTATCAACAGATATTTTAGGATCACAATAAAGTGTAAATCTCCTGCCAGATGCATTAGGTCACACATTGGATTTCTTTGGGGATCTGCACTCTTAAACAATTTTAGTGGATTTTGATTGAACACTTGTTTTATGGAAGACTTGGAGCTCAGTAATGCCAGGGATTAAAAATGAACCAAGAAAGTGTTTCTAAAACCTTAATGTGCAGGTCTGATTCAATAGATCTGAGAGAAGATATACCGGTTTTGGTTGAGGATCAAGGAACAAGGGTCTAGAGGACATGCCAATCAAAGCATGGTTCACAGACCAGGCATAGGCAGTGAACTATTGGTTACTGGTCTATAATGGGTTAAGTACAGAAATTGAAAGTAAGCATTTAGAGTCTTTTATAGCATTTTGACAGAGTAATTTTATGTTTTTCAAATATAATAATAAAATGAGGCTTGCATTTTGTATGTCTTTGTTTTTTATTTTTCTAATAACTTATTTTTATTATATCTTTCAAAAATATTGGTCTTTGAAACATTACATATTATATAAATGGTCTTTTATTACAAACTAGTGCCCCAGTGCACAAAATTTGTGCACATTTAAAGGGGATTAATTAGAGAAAATAATTTAATATTTCTATTTACCCTTTCTCTATAATAGTAGTATCAGAGATGAAAGAAAATTAGTAAAATGTATATGAAAACCTTCCTCCTGTCAGAGTCTAGGGCACACCACAGGACCCAGATTCAAGTCCCTGCCCACCCACATGCTCCTGAAAGTCGTGTGAGACCCAGACCTGGCCAATCCCACCCCCATTGGGCTAGATCCAGACCTGGCCAGTCCCACCCTTATCAAACCTCCTCGGGCAGGGGACATAGCCTCAGGTCCTTTGGCCTGGTGCCAGGATGGGGGACTTGGCCTGAGGTTCCCCAACCCAGAACAAGGCAGGGGCTATGCCTTCAGGTTTCCCATTAAGCCCCACTGGGGGGGGGGCATGGCCTGAGGTCCCCCATGAGGTCTTGCCAGGTGGGGGTGGGGAGGCACAGCCTCAGGTCCCTATCAAGTCCTACCGGCAGGGGTGTGCAGCCTCAGATCCCCTGTTAAGCCCTGCTGGGCAGGAGGCGTGGCCTGAGGTCCCCTGTCAAGCCCCACCAGTAGAGGGCATGGCCTGAGGTCCCCTGGCCTGGTGCCAATGCAGAAGGTTCATCCTGAGGTCTCCTGTCAAGCCCTGCTGGATGTGGGGGGGGGGTGGTTTGAGGTCCCCTGGCCTGGTGCTGGGCTGGGGGGCACAGCCTGAATTCCCCCAACCCAGCACTGGGGTTGCACCTTGAAGTCCCCTGTCAAGCCCTACTGGGTGGGGTATATGGCTTGAGGTCCCCTGTCAAGCCCAGACAGGCAGGGGGATACAGCTTTAGGTCCCCTGGCCTGGTTCTGGAGTGTGTGTGTGGGGGGTTATGACCTGAAGTTCTCCATGAAGCCGCACTGGGTGGGGGGTGTGGTCTGAGGTTCCCCGACTTGGTATTGGGGTAGGGGACACAGTCTGAAGTCCCTTGTCAAGCCCTACCTGGTGGGGTTTGTGGCCTGAGGTCCCCTAGCCCAGTACCAGATAGGAAACACACCTTGAGGTCCCCCATCAAGCCCTGCTGGGGGACCTCAGACCACACCTCCACCTCAAGTCCCCTGGCCTGGCAGTGGGGCAGGGGGCATGGCATGAGGTCCCCTGTCAAGCCCTACAGGACCATGGGAGGGCATAGCCTCATGTCCCTGCTGATTGCTCATTAAGGCTTCTTATGAAACTTAGCTTCAGCTGTGGGTGAAGCCATCTTTGTGATAAAGTGATGGTCAATTAGCATATTCCCTCCTTATTAGCTAGGATATCTTTAGAACCAGTGGTCTAAAAATATGTCTCTGGCTCTTGAAACTGAAAATAAAATTGTAGAAATATGATAAGCAACCAGAAACAACAGACAGAATTTTATGGAGACCATACAAGAAATTAAGAGTCTTGAGAGTTCAGAGAAATGAAAGGACATAGAAGGATGCCGTATTTATGCAATACCCAATTATATGCTACACACAGTGCTAAGTCCTTAATGTTTAGCCTATAAAAAGCCCATTTTTAAAATGAAGAAATAGAAGATCAAAGAGATTAAATAGCTAACTCAAGATCAAGAGGGGGAGAATTAAAACCTAGTATATGTATAGTTTTAACATTTACCTGTGAATTCTGGATTCTTACATTTTTTAACACCCTCCTACATTCTGCTGTGATTCCCACACTATGAACCTCACCCTCTCAAGGTGAAACGCAGACACTTCATTTCCAGCCTTCATTACAGAATGTGCAGGCATGTGATTTAAGTTTTCTTTTATGAAGATGGGAGAGGTCAGCAACTGGAGATATGGACACAAGTTTCAGGATAGTACAAAAGACACTGTTGGTTTCTATTTGAGGTTGAATTTGTCTTGAATTATGTTTTCCTCACCTTCTCCAAATTCCTATGTTTAAATTCTAACCTTTAGCATCTCAGAATATCTTATTTGGAAACAGGGTCATTGCAAATGTAATTAATTTTGAGGTCATACTGGATTAGTGTGGGCCACTAAACTAACATGACCGAGGTCTTTATGAGAAAGAGAAATTTTGACATGGACACATACACAAGGAGAATGTCCTGGGAAAATGAAGGCAACGATCAAAGTATGCAGCACAAGCCAAGGAACATCAAGCATAGCAAACCACCAGAAACTATGAAACAGGCTTGGGACAGATCCTACCTTCTTCACTGCTCCCTGGAGGAATTGACCCTAATGTTAACCAAATGTTGTTAATGTTTTCTAGAAGACATATTTGAACCATTAAATTGAAAATTTTCACTAGGTGTGGATTTAAAAAAAAAAAATTCACCCAGGAATGTCATAGTAAAATGGCAGAACATTAAAGATTATGAGAAAGCTTGTTAAAATAATGACAAAAGAAAAATAACACAATAGAATTTATGAGTTTAACCCTGGGATGATTCTATAGGCCTGAGAAGTCAGCGGAGGCAATAGAAAGGGGCACCTACTTTCAGGGTGTGGGCAAAGCCTCCATCTCTACTTCAGTCTGGTGAGAGTCAGGTGACATGGTGGCTGGGGAAGCTCTTGTCTAGCCATAGAAAGCAAGTGCAGGAGTGAGTGTGTGTGTATGCGTGTGTGTGAGAAAGGAGATTATTCTCCTTTTCTTATTTGTTTATGCTCTCTTGGGAAAAAAATAGAGCTCAATATATCATATATATTCAATTCAGTCTAATCTATAATGAATAGGTTGTCTAAGTCTGTCACTACTATAGATCCCTAAGTACAAAGCTAAATAAGATATCATTTCTTTAACCATTTATGTATAATTTTCACAATGTCATGTTATTTGTTACAATTGTATGAACAAAATACATTTTTTTTTGCAGGCAATCTCTTCAGGTTAAGTACCCCATTCAAGCATTTCTAGGATTTAAAGATATTGGTTGAAACATTCCTTGAATATAAACATTTATTCTGGGACTTTGCTAAATGACTTCACTCCATATTAATAAGTTAATTGGTTTAAAAAGGACATAAAGTGAATCCACATGATTCTTATTATTCTTTTTAATAAATCTTTATTGTTCAGATTATTACAATTGTTCCTCTTTATTCCCCCCAATAGATCCCTCCACTAGGTTCCCATCCCACTCTCTGCCCTTACACCCTCCCCTGCCACTTCTTCATCCATAGATGTACGATTTTTGTCCAAACTCCTTTCTCTCCGAGAATTGTCAGTCCACTCCCTTTCTATGCCCCCGATTCTATTATATTCACCAGTTTATTTTGTTCATCAAATTTTTTATTCATTTGATTTTTAGATTCACTTGTTGATATATATATTTGTTGTTCATAATTTTTATCTTTACCTTTTTCTATTCTTCCTCTTCTTACAAAATGCCTTTTAGCATTTCATATAATACTAGTTTGGTATTGATGAACTCCTTTACCTTTTTATTACCTGTAAAGCTCTTAATCTGACCTTCAATTCTTTGCTGGGTAGAGTAGTCTTGGTTGTAGGTTCTTGCTATTCATCACTTTGAATATTTCTTGCCACTCCCTTCTGGCCTGCATAGTTTCTGTTGAGAAATCATCTGACAATCCTATGAGTGCTCCCTTGTGGTAACTAAGATGGTTTTTCTCATGCTGTCTTTAATATTCTCTCTTTGTCTTTTGCTCTTGGTATTTTAATTATGATGTGTTTTGGTGTGGTACTCTTTGGATTCCTTTTGTTTGGGGTTCTGTGCACTTCCTGGACTTGTAAGTCTATTTTTTTCACCAGGTGGGGGAAGTTTCCTGTCATTCTTCAAATAGGTTTTCAGTATCTTGCTCTCTCTCTTTTTCTGGCACCCCCATTATTCTGATGTTGGTACACTTGAAGTGGTCCCAGAGGCTCCTTATAGTATCTTCATATATTTGGATTCTTTTTTTTTTTTGCTTTTCTTGTTGGGTGTTTTTTTGTTTCTTTGTATTTCACATCTTTGACTTTATTCTTGCTTTCCTCTAGTCTGCTTTTGGATCTCTGTACATTACTTTTTATTTCAGTTAGTGTATGCTTAATTTCTAGTTGGCCCTTTTTTCGTATCTTTGAGGGTCTCGCTAAATTTATTGGTCTTTTATAGAAAATTCTTGAAAAACCTTATAACCATGGTTTTCAACTCTATATCCAGTCGTTTGCTTTCCTCCATTTCTTTTATGACCTGTTTCTTTGCCTCTGCATTTTGGCTGCTTCCCTGAGTTGATAGAGTGGCTTTATGTGCTAGGTGTCCTATAGGGCCCAGTGGCTTAGCCTCCCCAGTTACCTGAGGTGGACTCTCTTGGTGCACC
>PVJN01014663.1:0-21951 GCA_004026805.1 Lasiurus borealis | reverse complement strand
TTATTTACGACTTGGAATTCTGAATTATAACAGGTTCCTTAGACCCTGCTACAAAATTTTCTTGATAACAATTGCTTTCCTGAAATTTGGGAACTCTGAGTTTTGTTTTACATTTTTCTTTCACATTACTCTGACCCTGACCCAGAGCATTTATGACCCTATCCATGCTAACCACTGCATGTTTCCTGCTATCCTATTCTAAATTTTCTGTTCTTTTGAGATCCTGCAGCTTGTTCCTCCCCCTGCTTAATGGCTGTGACTCTTTCTGTATCATGGATTTTGTAATCATGTCTAGTCACTCCATGAGATAAAGCAATTGTTACTCTTTAGGGACTTATAATTAGTTTGAGTAAACAGAATATATGCATAAAAAAGTATGAACAACAAGATGAACTGGAATATTGTCATACCTTATCTAGAATTTCTAAAAATGTTTCACACAAAAACAAAAAATTACCTAATAATGTATTTTACAGAATGTGTCCCTGTCATTAAGTGACACATGAGAGTAACTGTCAAAAATATATTGACAACCTTGGTCCAAAACCTAGTTCATTTCTTTGTCAATTCATGTCTTCAAATTTGTGAAGTTTTCAGCCATTGTTTCTTTGAATATTTTTTTTTCTGGCCCTTTCTCTCTTTTCCTCCTGGAATCCCCATAATGGGTATGTTGGTCTGTTTGACGGTGTCCTTCAGGTACCTTAATCTCTGTTCACTTTTCTTTATTTTTTTTTTTACTGCTCCTAAGATCTGATCATTCCAGTTGTCTAACTTTGATTCTTCTTCTGCCTGCTCACATCTGTTCTTAAACCTCTCTACTAGACTTTTCATTTTAGTTATTGTACTTTTTAGGTCTAGAATTTTTGTCTGGTTCCTTTTTATAATTTATGACTTTATGATAATCTCATTTTGTTCAGCCATTACTTTATTGATCTCCTTTAGTTATTTCTCCATGTTTTCTATCAGCTCTTAAAATTATTTTAAAGTCTGAGTAAGTAAGGCTAATATCTGGGCTTCCTGAGAGTGATTTATGTCAAAAAATGTTGTGCCTTTGAGTGGATCATACTTTCTTTTCTTGTATTTGTTGTTGTTGAAAATGGAGCATTTAATGTTGTAATGTAGTTACTCTGGCAGTCAGAGTCTCCCTGTTCTGGCAGTCAGAGTCTCCCTGTTCTCAGAGCAAACTCTGAGAACAGGGAGACT
Source organism: Lasiurus borealis (assembly GCA_004026805.1). Taxonomy (NCBI): domain Eukaryota; kingdom Metazoa; phylum Chordata; class Mammalia; order Chiroptera; family Vespertilionidae; genus Lasiurus; species Lasiurus borealis. The sequence continues at coordinate 20,748 of PVJN01014663.1, read as the reverse complement.
CTGACTGCCAGAGTAACTACATTATTTAATTATTGAAGGCTGGAGTAGTCCATTTGTTTAGTGACTTTTACAAACTATTTTACAAAGACTGTATTCCTTAGCCTGTTGGTAATTAAAGTCTCTGTTTCTTTCATTCATTTTCTAATATTTTGACAGAGATTTTCTTTAATAAGAAAAAACAAAACAAAAACATCAAACAATGTTGATTGATTCTGTGCTGGAGCACTCCAATACTTAGGCAGCCTATGGATCAGTCCACACTGAAAGGTTGGAGTCTTTTTTGAGTAGGTATCTTAACTTGGAAAAGTGGATGACTTTTACAATTTTTCCATATAAATCGTTCTTTTGAATATCTCAATTTCCAATAAATTTCCCCTCGCAATTCCTCTGGGCTTTAGGCTGACTATTATATATCTACTGTATTCTTTTTTTTTTCTTTATTGATTAAGGTATTACATACGTGTGTTTATCACCCCATTGCTCTCCACCCCACCCCATTCATGCCCTCACCCCCTCTACTGTATTCTTTTATGCTAAGCATCTGCATGTTGTTAGTTTGGCCTGCAGCATTCTCAAGAATTGCTCCTGCCTTTTTTAAAAAAATAATTCTTTATATTGAAAGTATCACATATGTTCCCCTACTTCCTCTATTGACCTCCAGCCCTCCCCTGCAACACCCCCTCCTCTGCCCCAGGCCCTCACCACCCCATTGTCTATGTCCATGGGCTATATATATATATATATATATATATATATATATATACATCCAAGGTCCTTGATTGATTACCTCCCACCCACCCACCCTCTCCACCTTCCCTCTGAGATTCCAGTTACTTCTTTTGAAAACTGAGTTCTGAGCTAGGCAAAACAGAAATATTTGAGTGCTTTGTGTCAGTCAGTCCTTCAGGTAGCTCTCAAATAGGTTAGAAAAAAATCTATATAATCTATTAGGGTCCTATCCTAGAAGCATAAGATGCTACCATGTCAAGGGTCTTATCCTAGAAGTGTAAGATGCTATCATGTCAAGATTGCCACCACACTAGGGAGGAGTTGGAGTAAAGGCAAATAAAAATGCCACAAAGCTTTCTTACTGTTTTAAAGTTGCCTTTTTATTGATTCAGCATTTACTGGTTTGCTATAAAACTTTTACTGTTTTCTAGAATTCTGCTTGACTTTTGATGTTTTTAAGGGGATGAGAGCTTGGAGCTGCCTGTTCTACCATTTTGTTGATATCAATCTTAATTTCTTTAGAGTATTAATCTAAAATCAGCATTTATAGCCCTGATCAGTGTCAGTTGGTTGGAGCATGTCCAGTGTACCAGAAGGTCATGGATTCTATTCCAAGTCAGGGCACATACCTGAGTTGCAGGTTTGATCCCCAGTCAGGGTACATGCAGGAGGCAACCGATCCATGTATGTTCCTCATCTCTCACTCCTCTTCACTCTCTAAAATCAATGAAAAAAATAGGCATATCTAAGGAAAGACACCATACTGAAGAGCTTCTCCCAAATCTCAAAAACCTTCCTTATGAAGGAAGAAAATGAGGACAAATATGTTTCAGTTATGAGGATTGGCCATAGTGTAAATCATAATGAGTTGGGTGGTTTTTCTGAGCAGGATGAAAAGTTGATTTCTTTCCGGGATTCTTGTCCAGGTGGATTCGAAGAATGAAGCCATGGACAAAACGTGGTAGATGAAAAGGTGGAAATTTATTAGAAACAAGTATAGACTCCCAGGTAGAGAGAGGGTCCCAAAAGGGGTAGCCCACTAAGCTCCTTTTCCTGAGGTTTATAAAGGCTGCAGTTCTTTGTTTCTTGGTGCTGCCTTCTAATTGGTAGATTATCAGCTTCAAAGCCCAAACCCTATGTGATGCGTTCTACTACCTCTCCCCCTTTAGTGGTAGAATTCTATATGTCCTGTGAAAATCTGTTTTCCTCTTTCTCCCATTTGTCAGCATTTCTCTATTTCCTGTGAAAGTTGGTTTCCTCTTTCTCTCTATACTCGGTGCCTTTTCCCTATCTTCTATGAATGGATGTCTTTCTTTCCCCTTATCCTGTGACACCTTTTGTTCTCTGTGAATGTATGCCTTTTGGCAGCTCCAAGCCCCTGACAAACTATGCCTTGTTCCCCCCTAAACCCCCTAATTCCTAAAACTAACTAACCCTGCCTATTTTACCCCTAGAAACTTCTTTCAATGATACATACTCATGAGTGAGAAGAACAATAAGGTTGAACTGAAGGATTTGTGTAGTGAGGTATTAGAAAGGGGGATGATGTAGATTGAAAGCCTTTTTACAAGTATGGTTATGGGCAGAAGCTTGTCCAGCTTGAGTTTTAGGAATAAAAATCGGGAAATGTTGCAAAAAATAGATAACTCTGAAAGTAGAGGTGAGTCACACACAATCATGATATTCCATTCTATGTAATGTTCTACATAAGAGTCATGGTGGAAAAAAAAAAGAATATGTCAATGTTATAGCAACATTCCCGGAAGAAGTAACAAATGCCCATAGCATGCACATTGGAATTTAGGTATGAATTATTAAAGATGTTAAAGGAATGTAGATGACTCTGCCTTTGAAGTGAATTGTTTTTAACCCAAACACACATGAAAACCTAATTCCAGTAATAATGCTGTCATTGTTCTATTTGTATTAAATAACTTGAAGAATAAAGTAAGCCATCTTACACAACTAGCTTAATTTTCCAACAAATCCAATTGACTCAAGATTGTCATATATAGTCAAGTAATTATAAATGGAAATGTGAGCTGTAGTGTGAAGACAGACTCCTTTATCTCATTTATTAGCAGCTTTCCAAAAGGTAAGCCAGAAATAGAAGTATGAAGGTTTACTCATGTTTCTTTGACTTGTGCAATCTAGTTCTCTCTGTCTGTTTTTGGTTACTGTCAGATTGATTCCAGAGCGGCAGCTTACGGTCAGATTTATCATGTGTTTAGAAAAAAAGCCTTCTTTGGATTATGTGGCATTGAAAAAAACATATTTTGTATTGAGCTTTTGATCTCAGATCAGTTAAACGCAGGAAGGATGTGTTGGAACTGCAATACATGGAAACATGTCCAGAAGTCATTTTGATGGGATTACTAAACTTTCCATCTTTGCTCAAGAGAAGATAAAAATGATGTATCTCTAATTTAATAAATATGTTAGGGAACTGACATACCTGCTGGAGAAAGACATAAGCATTTCCATCTACATTGGCCATTTTAGAATGTTCAGATGGAAATTAACACACTTCAATTATGGACTCTGCCATGGTTGAGACTTCTTAGTTGTTTCTTAAATAGAATGATTATTCTGTTTCTATAGAAGGATGATGCACTGATTCAATAAAAGATGGATGCCGAAGACATCAATAATACAATGACAGGAAACTTGGTACTTCCTTTAGTTACTTAGAGACAGTACATATATTTGGAACATGCTCAAAGTCAAGCATTTTGATAGGTGCATACAAACATACTTTTCTTATTTTAATCTCATCATACAACTGTAAGTATTATTACTACTAATTTTACACATGAAGACATGTTCACCATATCGCAAAATATGGATCAGGTCAGAAATCTGAATCCATGTCTATATTTTTCTGAAAACTTCTCTTTTGTCTCGCCGGCATGGCTCAGTGGTTGAGCATTGACCTGTAATAAAGAGGTCCTGGTTGCAGGCTTGACCACCACTGTGGGGCATGAAGGAAGAAGCCAATCAATGATTCCCTCTCATAATCTCTCTCTCCCTCTCCCTTCTCTCTGAAACCCATAAAAATATATTTTAAAAACATTATTAACAAGAAGTGATAGAGCAGGATGTGTGAGAGCATTGTCTACCAACTGCTAGCTGTGGGTCCTGAGAAAGAGTTCCTTTTGCTTGATGTAAAAAGAGCTGTGGCACTCAGCAGAATATTCAGGCTCAGTATATAGCCCACAATTACTGTTCCCAGACCCCATGGGAAATTAGAGTAAGAGGACTTAGGAAATTTTCCTAGCTGACTCTATATTTCCATACATATCAGGAAACAGTAAGTACCTGACAAAATGTGGGTTAAAAATACAGACAAGTGATGATAGAGCTGGAGTTTCACTAACAAAACCAGCTGGAAGCTATCCCAACATTTTTAAATTTGTAAACTAGGCCCCTGAATTTTTGTTCTTTTGGCTGCCTTGGAACACCAAAGAAATTTTAGCTCAGAAGATACTTATTTATAAGTCATGTTTGATTTTTATTTCCCCTCCTTTCATTCTTTTTTCATTTCCTTCTCATAAGAAGTTTTGCCAGATTCAAAGCCAGAACCAATTGGATAAGACTACCACCCACAGGGATGATCTTAAAAGAGATACTTCTGGGGCATTGTTGAAGGAAGAAATTTATTTAAAGCAGTTAGAAATTTATTTAAATTAGTTATAGTAGTTTCTTTAAAGTAATATCAAGTTACTTGAAAGAGAAAACTTTCCCACAGATTATGAAGAAAATGGAAAAGATTTATCATTTATGGATGATATGGATGTTAAGATGGATCTTGAGATAGAAGAAGGTTATGAAAAGATTTTTTTGGAATCAGAATATAAGCAAAAACAATAAAGCTAAATTTTAGCCTATCAGTTTTATAGAGCAGTTTACATTAGATTTAGCAGAACACAAGAAATCAAGAAAATGTGTCATACTTATACCCAATTAAGGAAGTTGAGTTATGCTACTAATGTATGCCACTTTAGTTTTATTTAACACTAAGTGCCAAAATAAACTTTTTTTGTTATAACTTAAAAAAAAAATATATATATATATACACACAAATACACACACACACACACACACACACACATATATATGTATATATATATTATATACAGTTAATTCCCTTGTTTTGTCTGCAATAAACATAATTTTGAAGTACATGAAATATTGAAAGTAAAAAAATGTATATGCTAAGATTTATTCAAGATGCAGGAAGAACATTGTCAGAGAAAAAGTAAAAATTTAAATCATATTCAAGGAGGCAACAAGCTTAAACCCAAGAAAATGGTGTTGATGGTCAATTTTTAAAAGTTAGGTGTGAGTGAAGAAAGGAAGATTAGAAGCTATGGAAAATCAAGAGTAAGACAGCAATAGAGGAATGAATCAGAATAAATTGAAGTTTTGGGATTGAGAATGCTGAATTTTAATTTTTATATAGCATTTGGTGTGCTGTGGAGGTGATTATGGACACATATGTAATACCTTAATCAAGAAAAAAATCAATAAAAAAAAGAATCCTACAAGATGAGGCATTTACTTTTTTGTTGTGTCAAATAGACCAAGTATAGTCTTCTCAATGGTGCATTCTACCTATGACTTCTTGGACCCTTTATTATTGTTGTTCTAACATTGAAGAATATTTGACTTGAGCATAAATAAAATAAAATGATAACTAACTTTTTCTCTGGAGGAAATATGTGTGAAAGGACTAAAAACATGTGCAGTCATAATTTGATATGCAATCTTAGAAAAACTGTAATATCTTATTTCTCTTACCTCTAAAAATGAAGTCAAAGGGCCATTTTTTCCTCTAGGGTGGAAAGTGCTACAGAAATGCAGAGAGCATCAGCCTATTATTCCCACTGTATGAACTATGCTGCCCTCAGGTTGCATGAGGGAAAACTAAAGTTGAAGCTTATTGCAGCTGGCCTCCTTTAATCCAGGAACAACTCCAGGGTAATTTAAATAGCAACAATAACTTGAATAAGAAAAAGACATATGATAGCTTTAACTATCAATCTCTCTATATAAAATATTAAGCTTTAAATATCAACCTATCTATATAAAAGCCTAAATGACTGGACAACCAGAATGACTGGTCTCTATGATGTGCACTGATCTCCAGAGGCAGATGCTCAATGCAAGAGCTGCCACCTGGTGGTCAGTGCACTCCTACAGCAACCTTCTGCAATCTCTTCCCTGGCTGGCAGGCCCCAATCGTCCAATCAGGGCTGGCTCCAGGATGGGAAGGGGAATCAGATGTGGGTGGTGGTGGATGAGGCCCCTTTCCCAAGGGATATGAGGGCTGGCTAACCTCCCATGCCTTGCCTCTCCCTCTCTCTGACAGTGGGCCCTGATAAGCCTGCCACTTGCCTGCCACAGTGGAAGGTGGAGGGAGGGAGGCGGGGAACTGCACAGTGGCTGGGGGTTGACAATGGCAGAAGCAGCAATCGGCGTCCATTCCTTCCATGCCTGGGTTGACAACCATTGCCTCCTCTCCAGCCCAGCACTGATCAGGCTGGCCCTGATTGGCCCTGATCACCAGCCAGGCCTGGGGATCCCACTTGTGCCCTATTTCGTGCACCAGGATTCTAGTGCAATAATAACAAGGGGAACAGAAAACTACCAACTTTTGCATATACAGATGTAATTTCTTATCTCCTTTCCTGTGGAAAAATAAGGTCCAAATGATGGTTTACTGAGCTAAAGAAGAGCCTGACTCACGGGTCATGGCCATGATTCATTGCTGAGCTGCAGCTCTTCCTTCAAACATGACTCAGTCTGGTTCATTGCTAATTCATGCAGCAGTCACATTTGTAACTGTAGTATAGAAGGAGGGGAAAAGGGCATGGTGTCTCCAGGAAATATCAGATGATTTGAGTTGCAAGCAATTCCTGACATCTATTTCAGAGAAAAGCGGTAACCATAGGCATTAAATATAAAAATTTATTTACAATTTCAGGTTGCTAGTCAGGAAATGGAGAATGTTCCTGGCTAGCCACATCTGCATGATATTGGGAGATATATAGATTATTAAGCATCAAGCCCTAGCTGGTTTGGCTCATTGGATAGAGCATCAGCCTGCAGATCAAAGGGTTCTGTGTCTGATTCTGGTCAAGAGCATGTACCTTGGTTGCAGGCTCCTCCCCAGCCTGGGTCCTAGTCAGGGCTTGTCCAGGAAGCAATGAATCAATGTTTTTCCTCTCACATTGATGTTTTCTCTGTCCTTCCCTCTCTTAAAAAAATAAATCAATGGAAAAATATAAATATATAAGTAAATAAAACTAACTAACTAACTAACTAGATAATAAATGAAATAAAGAAGCATCAAGGTCTTCCGCCACCCCCCTACTCATCTGGTGTATATATACATGTGAAATGTTGCTCCAAATAGAATTGCTTCTTAAATAACAAGATCTGGGAAACAGTCACAATTACTCTGGGTGCCCATTACCAATATCAAGGCCCAGATTATTCCAATTCTAGGGCATCTCATCCTCAGCTTGCCCATCTGATGTTACAGGATGAGGAGCTTGCACTACTTCACCTCTTTTCATCTAGAATGCTTCACTTAGGGCCTTTTATGAGGAAATACACTTTTTCTTTCTTAAGGCCACTTAGCAATTATCACTTAGTGTATAAACAAATATTCCTGTGTATCTGTCACAAATGTTCAATCCTATTCCAGAAGATATTAAAGGAAACCTATGGCATATGTGTGTGCTGTATGACTATAAAACATCTCTAAAAGAGGAGTTGTCAGTTTCTGTATCTTGGGGAATTGTCAAATAACTCTTTCCTTCCTCCGCTATCTGAGCTCACTGCTATTTTCTTGCTCTGCTTTCCAAGAATCTCAAGATTGTGTGTATTTCACACAAAGCTGAGTATTGACCTAAAGACTGGACAAGAGAGATGTTGGCAGTTTCCTAATCGTTGTTGCTAAGAAAACACAATAATATGTCTGTTCATAGAGTCACAATCAAAAGCAATTCCCACTTTGCCACTTATAATAGCATGGCTTTTGGAAAATTATTTGGCTTTTCTAAATGCCAGTTTTCCTGTCTGTAAAACCCCATATAATAAAATCCTAATATGCCAAGTGTGCCATTGTCCAGTCATCTGTTCAACCAATCAAAGCGTAATATACTAATGATATGCTAAGGCTGCTCAACTGCTTGCTATGAAGTGCACTGACCACCAGGGGACAGATGCTCCAACTGGTAGATTAGCTTGCTGCTGGGGGCCGACTGATTGGAACTAAGCAAGACGGGCCAGACATGCCCTGCAGCCCTCCCATGGTCCCTCGCTGGCTGGCCAACGTCCTGCATCCCTCCCTGGCCCTTCTTAAAATCTGGGACCTCTTGCGGGATATTGAAGAGCTGGTTTCAGCCCAATTCCACAGGCCAGGCTGAGGGACCCCACTGGTACATGAATTCATGCACTGGACCTCTACTAGAAAAAGAACAGCATATAGACCTTAAAGTTGCTGTGAAGGTTAAATGAAATAATGTACACCTAACACATTGCATATTGTCTCATTTAATTTTAAAATTATTATGCTATCTGAAACTATTACTATAATTTTTCACTTTATAGATGAGGAAACTGAGTCACAAAGAAATAATTAAACTTAAAATTAATTAAAATTCTCAAGGCCACGTTGTTAAAAGTACAATACATGATATTCATATCTACTCTGCCTGACTTCTGGGCCTGAACTCTTAATCACTGCATGATACTCCTTTCTAAGTGTTTTTAATGTGAGAAAGGATTTAAGTCCCTATCAATATATATAATTTGGCCTAACATAATTGTATAGCAACCTGATTCCAGTGTTTACACTATAGGTTCAGCCATTTCTAAAGAAAACTTTGGTTATTTTAGAATCAGACCTAAAAATCTTCACACGTGTTGTTATAGTTCTCTAGCTAACAGCTAAATTTCAAAAGACAATGGCAACGAAGGCCTTGGAGCTCAGAATAGGTAGAGCCAATCAAAAAATGGTTTGGCTCTGCCTATCAGAGTGTGCTCTAATGACACCCACATTCACAAATATTAATCTAGCTGCTACCAAACTGAATTTGCTAATGGAGTTACAACCTTTCCTCAAGCCAACACCAGAAACTCCAAACCAAAAATAAAATTAGCCCTACAGGAACTGGCAGCTTAGTAGCTTAGTCCAGTGGCTATCAATCTTTTTGGCCTTTATGTTCTTAAAGAGTATTGAAGGCTCTTTAGTAGCATAAGGCATTAGAATACATAAATAATGATTTGGATTTGTAAGCTATTTGAAGGTCAAAGACCTTTGTTACTACTGATTTTAGAGCCTCACCTGACTGGTTCCATAAACCATTGAACAGAGAGTGGTTATGGGATTCAAATACATATCCCTTTCTGCCATCCAGCCTCAACAAATCCATCAGGCATCTAGTGTGTAAACAAGCCTGTGGGAACTCAGCTGGCTTTCTCTTCTGGAAGCTCCCAGAAAGTCCAAATCTCCCCCCTTTTTCCTTCTCACTATTTGAAGTATGTGGACTATGACGATTCGGAGACTAGTGTACTCTAAATTCCTCAAATCTTAGTCTGTTCTAGGCTGTGTACTTTGGCAGGCTGCTTGAAGGCACATAGCCCGGCTTTCCGATTGGGACTGAGCAAGATGGGCACTGACCATCAGGAGACAGATGCTCCGACAGTCCCACAGATTCTGCAGTTCTTCTTTCCTCCTATCCGTCAGTTCCTCATGGTTCCCATGGCTACGTTGTTGGAGCTCAAAGAAGGTCAGACTGGCTCTGAACAGAAAATTCACCTCCTCTAAGAGGACCACCTGCTTTCTTCCACTCATCCTCTGCCCAAGGAGTACTTTAATTGCCTGTCATTTCTTGTGGCCCCGCTATTTTGTGTAGTTCATTCAAGTCTCTGTGAGTAGTATTCAACTGGCTCTGAATACTTTGGCATACAATAAAACTTCTGAGGAAAACAAACCTGATACCAATGTTATCAGTATTGTAGGATTTTATAATATCTTTAAAAGTCATTTTTGATGTTATTCCCAAATTCTTAAAATTTAATATGCTCATCATACATCTTGCAAATTGTGTGGTTCTTTTAAAACACCATGATGTAAATTATAATTTGAGATGTCAATTATGAGGTCTTCATAAAAATAATAAAATAACATACGTATAACTATTTTTAGTTTACAAAGTGCTCTCGCAGACATTGTTTAATTTCTAAGAAATGCTTTTCAGGTAGTTACTAAAATCCCTATTCTACAGATAAGGGAGAAAAGTTGTAGCTAAGAAAGGTTATGCACCTTGCTCAAGTAATTAGCAAAGTTGTTGCCCCATTTTAGGTTTTCAGATGAAAAACCCAGAGCCTTTTCTGTCACATTGGTGTTCTGTAAATTTTAGTTATTTTCATATAACTTTCATGTATCTACCATACCCATAAATCTGAGATTGCTTGACATTTTTAACTAATTTTGTTTTTTAAGTAAGCATATATTGAAAAGTTTTATATTACTATAGTTTAAATAAAAAACCTTATCATTTGATTTTCAATAAAAGAAACCATAAAAATAAATGTAATAAAGCTAAAAAGTTATTAAATTTGAGTGAGAGCCTATTTGCCTACTCAAATATTGAGATACATATCTCTGTTGTTAAAAAAGAAAAAGAAAAATAGCAAGAGATTGAGAAGATTAAAGTCACACAAATATCAAACAGGGACTTGGTATTTGAAGATGGAAAGCAAATTGAATAAGAAAAATGTTAACACTAGACTAATGCAAAATGACGTTAATACCTAAGCTAGGAAGCACCAAATTGTAGCATAATCTGAAAAAGTAATAAAATGAAACACAATTAGTTAGAGACAAGAGTCAAGTTTGTAATGAAAGTAATCGGTGAGAATGTTACTCAAACTCACAGCAAGATGCATTGTTCTTGTCTAGGAAGAAGGAAGAGGAGGAAACATCATAGAAAATGAAATTCAGGTCTCATTCAAAGGGTTTTTCCCTAGAAAAGAGAAATGTATATCAATGATTCTTGTTAGGAAAGAAGGTAGGATGCACTCCTGTCACCCAACTTTTTTCATTTGAGAACACTGTAAGACTGAAATAAACATAATAAACTGTCTGCAGTGCCCAGACAGTGTTGCTTAGTGGTTGAACTTCAGCCTATGACCCAGGAGCTCACAGTTCGATTCCTGGTCAGGACACATGCCTAGGTTGCGGGCTAGATCCCCAATATGGCAGCCAATCAATGATTCTCTTATCATTGATGTTTATATCTCTTTCTCCCTCTCCCTTTCTGAAATCAATAAAAATATATTTAAAAAAATAAAAAGAGGCTGCTGCAATTTCCCAAACCCCGGGTGGTTGCCCAGCAAGACTGGTGGGGTCAAGATTGGTGGATTCTTTAAACCTGACGCAACTCAGCAAGGCACAACAGCACACTGGTGGGAAGTTGTGCTATATTAAACTGATGAGAGGACCACAGAATGAGAATGAAAAATGGTCTCTGACAGCAAAGAATTCACAATTTCTCCCAGAAACATTTATGGAACATCTTCTATGAACAAGGCACTGTAGTAGGTACACAGGTAATGTGGGCACATGACTTATTTATATTAGGCAGAGTATTCAGCTTTACCATAGAGAAAAAGATCGATGAGTATCGATCGCATTGTAATACATGGCAACATACAATTTAAACTTATAAGTCTTACTATGTATTTTAATGCCAAATTAAATTAATTTTACACACTTCAGTTGTTTTATGTATTTTACCATTATTAGTTTTATTGCATACATTTAGTTCTATCAACAGCACCATTAAAAAATAAAAATTAATCTAAACGAATTCATTTCTTGTCAGAAAAACAGTTTAGTGGGTACTCACAATATAAGAGTCATCATACTGGTGTGAATATATATTATTTTTACATTTCACCAATGCTACAGAATAAGAATACTAACACTATTTGAAAAATTAGAAAATGTTGATTATAGAAAAGTAGCAATAATGGAAAATACCAAGCATTCAAATAGAGGTCTTTCAGACTTCAAAGCTGATCCCCGTTAACTACAGTATATGGAGGTTTTGAAATAAATCTATATTAATCTTTATCTTGACTTAATGAAACACAAAGAACAGATTAGTTACTCTTTTTAAAATATATTTCTTTTTGATTTCAGAGAGGAAGAGGAAGGGATAGAGAGAGAAACATCAATGATGAGAGAGAATCATTGATCGGCTGCCTCCTGCACGCCCCCTGTTGGGGATCGAGCCCACAACGTGGTCATGTGCCCTTGGACAGAATCAAACCTGGAACCCTTCAGTCCACAGGCCAACACCCAACATTCTATCCACTGAGCCAAACTGGTTAGGGCAGATTATTTACTCTTGAGCTCATGTTTATTCTTTATATACTTCACTGACTGATATGCGTGCGCGCGCACACACACACACACACACACACACACACACACAACGAAACACACATATTAAGGATATAAATTGTAATAATACTGTGCTTTAAAAATATAAACTACCTATTCATCTCAGTTATTTATCAACAGATATTTTAGGATCACAATAAAGTGTAAATCTCCTGCCAGATGCATTAGGTCACACATTCGATTTCTTTGGGGATCTGCACTCTTAAACAATTTTAGTGGATTTTGATTGAACACTTGTTTTATGGAAGACTTGGAGCTCAGTAATGCCAGGGATTAAAAATGATCCAAGAAAGTGTTTCTAAAACCTTAATGTGCAGGTCTGATTCAATAGATCTGAGAGAAGATCTACCGGTTTTGGTTGAGGATCAAGGAACAAGGGTCTAGAGGACATGCCAATCAAAGCACGGTTCACAGACCAGGCATAGGCAGTGAACTATTGGTTACTGGTCTATAATGGGTTAAGTACAGAAATTGAAAGTAAGCATTTAGAGTCTTTTATAGCATTTTGACAGAGTAATTTTATGTTTTTCGAATATAATAATAAAATGAGGCTTGCATCTTGTATGTCTTTGTTTTTTATTTTTTAATAACTTATTTTTATTATATATTTCAAAAATATTGGTCTTTGAAACATTACATATTATATAAATGGTCTTTTATTACAAACTAGTGCCCCAGTGCACAAAATTTGTGCACATTTAAAGGGGATTAATTAGAGAAAATAATTTAATATTTCTATTTACCCTTTCTCTATAATAGTAGTGTCAGAGATGAAAGAAAATTAGTAAAATGTATATGAAAACCTTCCTCCTGTCAGAGTCTAGGGCACACCACAGGACCCAGATTCAAGTCCCTGCCCACCCACATGCTCCTGAAAGTCGTGTGAGACCCAGACCTGGCCAATCCCACCCCCATTGTGCTAGATCCAGACCTGGCCAGTCCCACCCTTATCAAACCTCCTTGGGCAGGGGACATAGCCTCAGGTCCTTTGGCCTGGTGCCAGGATGGGGGACTTGGCCTGAGGTTCCCCAACCCAGAACGAGGCAGGGGCTATGCCTTGAGGTTTCCCATTAAGCCCCATGAGGTCTTGCCAGGTGGGGGTGGGGAGGCACAGCCTCAGGTCCCTATCAAGTCCCACCGGCAGGGGTGTGCAGCCTCAGATCCCCTGTTAAGCCCTGCTGGGCAGGAGGCATGGCCTGAGTTCCCCTGTCAAGCCCCACCAGTAGAGGGCATGGCCTGAGGTCCCCTGGCCTGGTGCCAATGCAGAAGGTTCATCCTGAGGTCTCCTGTCAAGCCCTGCTGGGTGTGTGTGGGGGGGTGGTTTGAGGTCCCCTGGCCTGGTAATGGGCTGTGGGGCACAGCCTGAATTCCCCCAACCCAGCACTGGGGTTGCACCTTGAGGTCCCCTGTCAAGCCCTACTGGGTGGGGTGTATGGCTTGAGGTCCCCTGTCAAGCCCAGACAGGCAGGGGGATGCAGTTTTAGGTCCCTTGGCCTGGTTCTGGAGTGTGGGGGTGTATGACCTGAAGTTCTCCATCAAGCGGCACTGGGTGGGGGGTGTGGTCTGAGGTTCCCCGACTTGGTATTGGGGTAGGGAACACAGTCTGAAGTCCCTTGTCAAGCCCTACCTGGTGGGGTTTGTGGCCTGAGGTCCCCTAGCCCAGTACCAGATAGGAAACACACCTTGAGGTCCCCCATCAAGCCCTGCTGGGGGACCTCAGACCACACCTCCGCCTCAAGTCCCCTGGCCTGGCAGTGGGGCAGGGGGCATGGCATGAGGTCCCCTGTCAAGCCCTACAGGACCATGGGAGGGCATAGCCTCATGTCCCTGCTGATTGCTCGTTAAGGCTTCTTATGGAAACTTAGCTTCAGCTGTGGGTGAAGCCATCTTTGTGATAAAGTGATGGTCAATTAGCATATTCCCTCCTTATTAGCTAGGATATCTTTAGAACCAGTGGTCTAGAAATATGTCTCTGGCTCTTGAAACTGAAAATAAAATTGTAGAAATATGATAAGCAACCAGAAACAACAGACAGAATTTTATGGAGACCATACAAGAAATTAAGAGTCTTGAGAGTCCAGAGAAATGAAAGGACATAGAAGGATGCCGTATTTATGCAATACCCAATTATATGCTACACACAGTGCTAAGTCCTTAATGTTTAGCCTATAAAAAGCCCATTTTTAAAATGAAGAAATAGAAGATCAAAGAGATTAAATAACTAACTCAAGATCAAGAGGGGGAGGATTAAAACCTAGTATATGTATAGTTTTAACATTTACCTGTGAATTCTGGATTCTTACATTTTTTAACACCCTCCTATATTCTGCTGTGATTCCCACACTAAGAACCTCACCCTCTCAAGGTGAAATGCAGACACTTCATTTCCAGCCTTCATTACAGTGAATGTGCAGGCATTTGATTTAAGTTTTCTGTTATGAAGATGGGAGAGGTCAGCAACTGGAGATATGGACACAAGTTTCAGGATAGTACAAAAGACACTGTTGGTTTCTATTTGAGGTTGAATTTGTCTTGAATTATGTTTTCCTCACCTTCTCCAAATTCCTATGTTTAAATTCTAACCTTCAGCATCTCAGAATATCTTATTTGGAAACAGGGTCATTGCAAATGTAATTAATTTTGAGGTCATACTGGATTGGTGTGGGCCACTAAACTAACATGACTGAGGTCTTTATGAGAAAGAGAAATTTTGGCATGGACACATACACAGGGAGAATGTCCTGGGAAAATGAAGGCAACGATCAAAGTATGCAGCACAAGCCAAGGAACATCAAGCATAGCAAACCACCAGAAGCTATGAAACAGGTTTGGGACAGATCCTACCTTCTTCACTACTCCCCGGAGGAATTGACCCTGATGTTAATCAAATGTTGTTAATGTTTTCTAGAAGAAATATTTGAATTATTAAATTGAAAAATTTCACTAGGTGTGGATTTAAAAAAAAAATTCACCCAGGAATGTCATAGTAAAATGGCAGAACATTAAAGATTATGAGAAAGCTTGTTGAAATAATGACAAAAGAAAAATAACACAATAGAATTTATGAGTTTAACCCTGGGATGATTCTATAGGCCTGAGAAGTCAGCGGAGACAATAGAAAGGGGCACCTACTTTCAGGGCGTGGGCAAAGCCTCCATCTCTACTTCAGTCTGGTGAGAGTCAGGTGACATGGTGGCTGGGGAAGCTCTTGTCTAGCCATAGAAAGCAAGTGCAGGAGTGAGTGTGTGTGTATGCGTGTGTGTGAGAAAGGAGATTATTCTCCTTTTCTTATTTGTTTATGCTCTTGGGAAAAAAATAGAGCTCAATATATCATATATATTCAATTCAGTCTAATCTATAATGAATAGGTTGTCTAAGTCTGTCACTACTGTAGATCCCTAAGTACAAAGCTAAATAAGACATCATTTCTTTCACTATTTATGTATAATTTTCACTCTGTCATGTTATTTATTACAATTGTATGAACAAAATACATTTTTTGCAGGCAATCTCTTCAGGTTAAGTACCCCATTCAAACATTTCTAGGATTTAAAGATATTGGTTGAAACATTTCTTGAATATAAACATTTATTCTGGGACTTTGCTAAATGACTTCACTCCATATTAATAAGTTAATTGGTTTAAAAAGGACATAAAGTGAATCCACATGATTCTTATTATTCTTTTTAATAAATCTTTATTGTTCAGATTATTACAATTGTTCCTCTTTATTCCCCCCAATAGATCCCTCCACTAGGTTCCCATCCCACTCTCTGCCCTTACACCCTCCCCCTGCCACTTCCTCATCCATAGATGTACAATTTTTGTCCAAACTCCTTTCTCTCCGAGAATTGTCAGTCCACTCCCTTTCTATGCCCCCGATTCTATTATATTCACCAGTTTATTTTGTTCATCAAATTTTTTATTCATTTGATTTTTAGATTCACTTGTTCATAATTTTTATCTTCACCTTTTTCTATTCTTCCTCTTCTTACAAAATACCTTTTAGCATTTCATATAATACTAGTTTGGTATTGATGAACTCCTTTACTTTTTTCTTACCTGTAAAGCTCTTAATCTGACCTTCAATTCTTTGCTGGGTAGAGTAGTCTTGGTTGCAGGTTCTTGCTATTCATCATTTTGAATATTTCTTGCCACTCCCTTCTGGCCTGCATAGTTTCTGTTGAGAAATCATCTGACAATCCTATGAGTGCTCCCTTGTGGTAACTAAGATGGTTTTTCTCATGCTGCCTTTAATATTCTCTCTTTGTCTTTTGCTGTTGGTATTTTAATTATGATGTGTTTTGGTGTGGTACTCTTTGGATTCCTTTTGTTTGGGGTTCTGTGCACTTCCTGGACTTGTAAGTCTATTTTTTTCACCAGGTGGGGGAAGTTTCCTGTCATTCTTCAAATAGGTTTTCAGTATCTTGCTCTCTCTCTTTTTCTGGCACCCCCATTATTCTGATGTTGGTACACTTGAAGTGGTCCCAGAGGCTCCTTACAGTATCTTCATATATTTGGATTCTTTTTTCTTTTTGCTTTTCTTGTTGGGTGTTTTTTTGTTTCTTTGTATTTCACATTTTTGACTTTATTCTTGCTTTCCTCTAGTCTGCTTTTGGATCTCTGTATATTATTTTTATTTCAGTTAGTGTATGCTTAATTTCTAGTTGGCCCTTTTTTCGTATCTTTGAGGGTCTTGCTAAATTTATTGGTCTTTTATAGAAAATTCTTGAAAAACCTTATAACCATGGTTTTCAACTCTATATCCAGTCGTTTGCTTTCCTCCATTTCTTTTATGACCTGTTTCTTTGCCTCTGCATTTTGGCTGCTTCCCTGAGTTGATAGAGTGGCTTTATGTGCTAGGTGTCCTATAGGGCCTAGTGGCTTAGCCTCCCCAGTTACCTGAGGTGGACTCTCTTGGTGCACCCCTTTGTGGGCTGTGTGTACAGCCTTGTTGTAGTGAAGCCTTGATTGTCGTTGGTATCCCTGGGAGGAATTGACCTCCAAACCAATTGGCTGTGAGAATCAGCTGTGTCTACACTGGGAGAACTTCTGTGCTGGAGACAGCCTTATGAGATAAGACTTGCTTCATAGGGCTTTGGTGTTCACTTAGTCTGCCCCCTGAGTGTGTCCTTTATGGTTGAGGAGTTGTAATCTGGATGGTCCCATATGAGCCCTGGGTACACTGGCTCTTGGATCTCCAAAGAGGTATTAATTTAACCTCTGACTGAGGCTACCCAGCAGGAGCTACGGAGAAATCTGCAGATTCCTCTTCTTTGTTTGGGCTTTGGAGGTGCCCAAATGAGGCCCCTTGTGAAGCAATGCAAGCTGCTGTGGGGCCTTGGGCCTTCTTTTGGATGTTCTGAATTTCACTGATTCAGCTGCAGTTTGTTAGGTAAGTTTAGAATTCAAAGTTTTTCCATTCATATGCAAAAGCCTCTGCACTCAACTTGGATGGAGTCCAGTCTAAGGGTGGAGCCAACAACAATGGCTTCGTGTGTGTGTGTGTGTGTGTGTGTGTGTGTGTGTGAGGGAATCTCAGGGAGGAGCAAACAGTCCTGCCCTAAGAGGCCCTTGGTAGTCACTGCAAGCACCTCTGAGAGAAAGCCACCCTTAATTTTCACCTGCTGTGAGACAGTCCAGTTTCTCTCTGTATGAGTCTGTGTCCCTAGAGTCTCGCCCAGATCTGGAGATCAGAGCAGTTGTGAGCTTATGTCTCCCTCCGGATTGAGAAAGCCAGCCGTGTACTCAGTTGCCAGCCCTCTCTGCACCTCCATACCTCTGCCTTCCCCAGTTTCTGTGAGTCTCAGTGTACTTTTTTCTTCTAGTTGTAGAATTTTCACTCAGCCAGCCTTCCTGTGGTTCTGGATGGTGTCCGTTTAGTCTTTGTTGTAGTTTTGAAATTATTGTGTGAGGCAGCAGTTTTAAGTGTTTACCTATTCTGCCATCTTGGTTTGTCACCCACATGATTCTTATTTAGGTATAATATTATTGCTGTATATTTTTGTAATACACTAAAGAGGCAGATAACTGTGATCTATAAGCTGAATATGCTTGAGTTTCATGTAAAACTTAAATATTGAGACATTACTGACTTTACCTTGTGTCCTAACCATGTGATTTCAAATTAAGTTAAAGCCACTCTAGAGGAAGTCAAATATTTGCTCTCTTCAATAATACATAGGTATTAAAAAGAGAAGTGATAATGATATCTCATAAACATTTTCTTTAAAATATCTACATAGATACACCTTTTTTGCTATAATTTATTTTTATACATTGTTTTATTATGTCTATTTCAGTGGGCAGTTTGCCTGAAATACCAGTAATTGATTAATCAATATCTTATATGTCAAAGAAAGGGTTACTAAAAAGAAAAAAAAATCTTATTTTTGAATGCCTTTGCTGTTATTGTTGTTGACAATATATTTCTAAGTGCTCAGAGAGATATATGGGTGTTTTCTCTCTCAATGCCAAACATTATCTCCTGATTTTGGCCTCAACAAATAATGCTAGTACATGATAATAATAAAAGTAAAAACCAAGACCTACTTTATTTTTAGATCAGTAGTCACCAGTCAACCAGTTTTATTTAGTGCCAATAGGACTAAATGGTATCTATACTTTGTAATAAAAATTATTAATAATGTTATCTTTATAAAGAAAAGGAGGGATGGAGGAAGGCTAAGCAGTTTATTCCCATAAAGAACACAATGAAAACAAAAGACAAGGTAATTATTTTATTTTGCTTCAGCCTTAAAATTATCCAAATTTTGAGAAGAGGGAGGGAAATGGAGCAGAAGAAGAAAGGAGGGTGGGGGAGAGACTAGCCATGATGAGATATTGTCATTGGAATAGTGAAAAGAACGGAGGTTTGAAATTGGAGGGTATGGCACTTCTTGAGCTGAGAGGTGTTTGGGAAGAAGGCTATTGTCTTTGGACATTAATTTTCTTAGTTGTAAGATATAAAAACAATATAAATCTGGGTGAGGAAAACCTATGTAAACTGTCATCACAAACTATACAAATGTCAATTTTCATTATTGCCTCCCAAGGAAAATGGTAAAATTCTCTGCCCTAGGGGAAGTGACTTCTATCATGGCACTAAGCCATGTCATCCAGCCTTTACCAGACCACTCTGGGGTAAATTCCACTAAAGTTTTTAGAGCAGCAAACTGTGTCATACAGGCAATACCCCAGGGACAGCAAGTCATGTCCCTTTGGGAGGCTTTCTTAGATATGATTGAGCAGATGTTGATGGCATGCTTCCTTGTGTTGTTCATATGAAGAAAGGCAATCTACAAGAGGGCTTTGGACAATGTGACTCAAAGACAGCGATATCAAGAGCAAGAGTGTCTATTTCTGATGTGCAGAGCCCCAAAAGTGTGCTGTTGGTAAGAAACTGAAAATACTACAAAATGCTCATGTGATACAGGAACTACTTTCTCACCTCCCATCTTAGCCATGGTAATCACCCTACTGCTGTGTGCTGCTTTGAAAGAAAGCATGGTAAGGCATCATTCTTCTGGATACATAGCTTTCTCAGTTTTGCCCACTTCATCCACCAAAATATTGATTTCAATGTCACCTGTCCTCATAATCTAGATATCTATTTATAATTATACTTAGAAAAACTCCTAAATGAAACAGCTGAATAATCTCCATCCTCCTCACTATCTATCTTTCCCACCAGAACATAAGAAGCTAGAGACTTACCTTGTTAATTAGTGTATTTCCATTGCCTAGACCAGAATTCAACATATTGTAGGCATTAAAAAAGTGAGTGAGTAAATTACTCAGTGAGTGAGTAAATAGAAAAGATAACAAAAGATTTAGTGACAGTGCATGTACATATGATTACAAGGAAGAAAATGATATGATCTCTTAATTGCTAGCATATGAAACATTTATTTTCTTCCCAAATTGATTGCAATGCCTCTTGGTGGGTAGCTAATGATTTCTTTGAAGTCCAGTCTTTATCCTTGTGCTCCCCTCTCACATCTTCCCTTCGGTATTTTCTACTTTTGGCCCTTTCCCTCACCACCTCAGTTCTGCCCTAAGGTTTGCTCTAGGTGCCACTGTGGAAGGGAAATGGTAAGTCCTTACTGTCCAAATAGGGGTAGGCTCACATTTTTCATCTACAAGAAAGGCAATATTTTTTTTGCACTATTGATTACACTTCCACAGCACAGTTTTTATAGGATACTATGCACACAAAGTCTCTGTTGCTTTTTTTTAAAAAAATATGTAATTACTATATTATTATTATTTTTTTTAAATCTTTATTGTTGAAAGTATTACATATGTCTCCCTTTTCCCCAATTGATCTCTTCTCTCCTGCCCCGCCCCCCATCCCCCAGGCCTTCACCACCCTCTTGTCTGTGTCCATGGGTTATGCATACATGCATATGAGCTCATTGGTTAATCTCTCCCCGCCCCACCTTCCCCTGCCTTCCCTCAGAGATTTTATTTATATATTTTCTTTATTGATTAAGGTATTACCTGTGTTCTTATCTCCCCCTTAACCTCCCCCC